>CM035303.1:129843308-129945730 GCA_020226075.1 Hydropotes inermis
CATATATACGCGTCACTCTATATACGCCATGCATAATGACTCACGTGCATATATACGCGTCACTCTATATACGCCATGCATAATGACTCACGTGCATATATACGCGTCACTCTATATACGCCATGCATAATGACTCACGTGCACATATACGCATCACTCTATATACGCCATGCATAATGACTCACGTCCATATATACGCGTCACTCTATATATGCCATACATAATGACTCACGTCCATATATACGCGTCACTCTATATATGTCATATATAATGCTGTATAGGCAAACCTCGTTCTATTGCACTTTGCTTCATTTTACTTCATAGATATTGCTTTTTTTTTTTCTTTCTTTTTTTTTTTTGTTTTAACAAACTGGAGGTTTGTGGCAACCCTGCTTCAAGAATATCTATCAGCGGCATTTTTCCAACAGTATTTTCTCATTTCAGGTCCCATTTTGGTACTTCTTCAGTTCAGTTCAGTCGCTCAGTCGTGTCCAACTCTTTGCGACCCCGCGGACTGCAGCACACCAGGCCTCCCTGTCCATCACCGACTCCCGGGGTTTGCTGAAACTCATGTCCATCGAGTCGGTGATGCCATCCAACCATCTCATCCTCTGCACTTGGTCCTTCTTGGAGGATTTCATACCTTTTCACTGCTATTATATTTGTGGCAGTAGCTGTGATTCATGATCATTAACGCCACTCTGAAGGCTCAGAGGCTAGTGAGCACGTTTTAGAATCAAGTATTTTTTAATGAAAGGGTGGACATTTTTAAAGACATAATGCTATGGCATACTTAATAGACAACACTCAAAGGTAAACATAACTTTTCTGTGGAAAAAAAAAAGAGAATCCAAACAACCTCCTGACTTTATGTAGACATTCACTTTATGCTGGCGGTCTGGAATGGAACCTGCAATATGTCTGAGGTATGATGCTGGGAAAGACTGAAGGCAGGAGGAGAAGGGATGACAGAGGATGAGATGGTTGGATGGCATCACCGACTCGATGGACACGAGTCTGGGTAAACTCCGGGAGTTGGTGATGGACAGGGAGGCCTGGCGTGCTGCAGTCCAAGGGGTCACAGGGAGTCAGACACGACTGAGTGACTAAACCAGACTGAATGCCTATGTATTATATATAACCATTGCCATTATATAAATATATTAAAACTATAAATATATGTTAAAATACAAATTATACATAATATATAACCCTCTCTATTATATAATATTAAAACATTATATTATATAATTTAGTATGTGTGTGCATGCTCTATCGTGTTTGACTCTTGGCAACCCCACGGACTGTAGCCCTGCAGACTCCTCCATCCATGGGATTCTCCAGGCCGGAATACTGGAGTGGGTTGCCATGCCCTTCTCCAGGAGATCTTCCCGAACCAGGGATGGAACCCAGGTCTCCTGCACTGCAGGCAGATTCTGTAGTGTCCGAGGTACCAGAGAAGCCCGACCAGTCATATATGTATACACACACACACATGTATCTCCTCCCTCTCCTCCCCCCATTCCACCACTCTAGGTCATCACAGAGCATCACCTGAGCTCCTTGTGGTATAGAGCAGCTTCCCACTAGCTCTCTGTCTATATCTATATGTGTTCTACTAAATGAGGACGGGGTGTTCCTGCTTCTTGCAGACTTTTTGGTGACAGAATCCTTGTTTCGTAGAGCTGTCCACGTAAGTAGGTCTGGTCACAGTGTTCCTACAAAATTCCAACAGGACAATTTTTTTATTCTTTTTTCCTTCCTTTCTCTCTCTGTCCCTTTCGATCCCCCAGCACAGCTCATGGGATCTAAGTTCCCCAAACTAGGGATGGAATCCTTCCGCGGCCTTGGAAACGCCCAGTCCTCACCACTAGACTGCCAGCAACTCCCCACCCTTGTTCCCATTCTGCAGCTTTGATTATATGCAAAAGTTTCCATATTTTATTATATGCAAAAGTTTCCATTCTGCAACTTTGATTATACTTTTAAAGGTTCAGGCCTCGAAGGCAGAGCCTTGCTGACGCCCTCTCGTGTATATTTCAGGCTCCAGGCAGGATTCTTTCACCGGAGTCAGCTGACAGAGCCCAGGAACTGGACCACAGAGATTAAACCTGAAGGATTAGATTCAACCTGGAGTCAGGCCTGTTCTCGTCTGCTGCAGCCCCTTCCCAGCTGTCTCCTTTATTTCCGCCTCCATGGATCCCTGTGAATTCGTGCATCAGAGGTATTTCCACAACTTCAGCTACTCACTTTTTTTTTTTTTTGCATTTCTTATGCTGTTGGCTCCCTTATCCACTGGACTCTTTGTGTCTTCTGAAATAAATGAATGGGTGTTACTCATACGTGCATTTTTCCTTAGGCCTGTGCTCAGGATACACTTGATAAATTTATAAACAAATCAGTTAATTCACACTTCCTTGGCAAAGCCAATGACTTTCTGGCCTGCTGTAAGTTTTATGTTTACCTTGAGGCTCTGCTTCTAAACTTCACTTTAGGAAGGATGTATGTTTATATCTATGCCGGTGTGCGTGCACGCTTAGTTGTGCCAGACTCTTTGCGATCCCGTGGACTTTAGCCCCTGCCAGGCTCCTCTGTCCATGGCATTCTCCAGGCAAGAATACTGGAGTGGGTTGCCACGCCCTCCTTGTTTATAGCTACACCTCTGTATCTAATTTTCATATCTGAAAGTGAAAGTGGCTCAGTTGTGTCCAACTCTTTGCTTCCCCGTGGACTATACAGTCTGTGTAATTCTCCAGGGCAGAATAGTGGTGTGGGCAGCCTTTCCCTTCTCCAGGGGAATCTTCCCAACCCTGGGATCAAACCCAAGTCTCCCACATTGCAGGCGGATTCTTTACCAGCTGAGCCACAAGGGAAGCCTTTCGTATCTGAAGTTCCATGTTTCACTCCTTTGGAAGGAAAGCTATTATTAGTGATACTGTTATGTTAGTGGAACTTAAATATGTATTCAGTGATAGAAGAAAATAAAAATTTGTATAAACCATATGTAAGTTTTCTATTATTAGATTGTGTATCTATTTTGTGTACATAGAATGTGTACATATAGCAGTGATTAAAATAGTAACCTCTTTATATCTATGCATGTGATATATATGTACAGCTCTTTTTGGTAAAGAGTGTTTCATGAATAATATCTCATTTAGCCATCCCGAGGGACCCACAGGAGAGCTATTTTAATCTCTGTTTAAAGGATCTATTCCCTAAAGTTCACAGACCCTAGCAGACTTTCCAGTAGGTTAAAGGGAGCACAGATCAGACACTTGATCTTAAACCGGGTCCCCTAAGTGTGCATCACCTTCCTCTCTATGGGCTGTGTCCCCCAAGTGTCTTTCTTTTAAAAGTTGTGAGAAATCCCTAACTATGCCGTCACACCAAATATGACAGCAGATGGGATTCAGGAGCACTTGTGAGCACGGCCTATGGCTAGGAGACATCATCTTTTTCCTCCAAGACATAAAGCCATAGGTCTACAAAAGAAGGTTACTAAGAGAAGCAAACATTTATTTACAGCATCTTCCATGCCTGAACCCTGTATCACTTATCACATCACAAGGATATCCTGATGTGATTACTTTCACCGGCTCCACATCGCAGAGGCAGAAATCCAGACAGAGCATCTCAGCGCACACCCCAAAGGTCACAGGCCGCTGGAACCCAAGGAATCGAGTTTGAGAATCTGTGTGCCGCTTGCCACAACACTCTACAGCTTTCTCCACTTTGTGGGCAGTAAGCCTCAGCTGTCCCCCAGTGGGCAGCCAACTCACCCCAACCCAGTGACGAAAACCAGGTCCTCTCACCACACGTGTGGTTGGCCGGAAAAGATGAACTCCTGGGTCGCAAACGTGAAGAGGGACATTTCAGAGTAACTGACAGACGCCACCAATGTCCTCAATATTTTATTCATCAGAACCATCACGGATTTTGCTCATCAAAACCATACGTTCTTATATATAAGAAACAAACCAGCTCCAAAAGGGATTAGTATAAGCTCATCACCTGGGTAGAAAAGAGGTTCTGTCCTTTATGGGTGTTCATTCTCATCTTGTTATACGGATAGATACAGATAGCTATCTCTGTATCCACCTGGGTATCACTGGATGTATGCAGGTGTCTGTCTATCTGTCCATGTATCAGTCCGTCCATCTGCCCAACCTTCCATCTTTCCATCCATCCTTCTATTACCCACCCATCCTCCTATGTGTTATCTATCCATCCTTCTATCTACGTGTCACTTGCTTCCCGGTAGTTCCCTCGATAAAGAATCTGCCTGCAGTGCAGGAGACCTGGGTTCGATCCCTGGGTGGGGAAGAAGTCCCGGAGAAGGAAATGGCAACCCACTCCAGTATTCTGGCCTGGAGGATCCCCTGGACAGAGGAGGCTGGCGGGCTACAATCCATGGGGTGGCAAGAGCCGGACACGACCTAGTGACTAAAGAGAAAGAGAGAAAGACAGACCCAACACCATCCAGAAGCAGTAACAGGTTTCGTCAGTCTGTTTTTCCTACCCAGGTATCTGTCTATGTATCTGTCTATATTATTGCTTCCCAGTACCATGCGGAGACGGTAACAGACTTGTCAGTCTCTGCCCGCGCATCTTTGTATCTATCTCTGTATCTACGGGTATGCATCTGTATGTTAATCTATGTATCTATCTGTGACCATGTGTATGTTTCCATGTGCATATGTGCATGTATCTCGCTTCCTGTCATCGCTTCCCATTACCATCCGTCAGGAAACAGGGACACGTTTGTCGGCCTGACTCCGAGGTTATCGCTCCCACCGCCGGCGCTCTCGCTCTCGCCTAGCCCGGCAGTAAAGGGTTAAAGCTGTTTGCAAATACGGTGACACGCTTTCTTTCTCCGAAGGGCACCCCTAGGAGCGCAGGAAGCTCTCACCTCCCCCTCCACCCCCGATCCCGGCGCCTGGGGCCCGGGGAGACGCGGCTCACCTGTTCCAACACCCCCCACCCCCCCAGGCACACCCGGTGTATCTCTCGTTCCAGCTGGTTTGCAGTGGGATTAGCTGCTCTTTGCAAGCGCTTCGTAGCCGCGGATGTGGTTTCTGTAGTGACGGGGCCGACTGCGGAGATCTATTGGCTGCTGGCTTTGTAAATTTCATTCAGTTTGGTCCAATAGCAGAGGGCGAGCTGGGAGCCGTCAGGACCTTTCGCTTCAGCCTCTCTCTCTTTCCTGCAGCCCGGGTCTCTGTCTCTCCGTACAGAGCGCTTATTCAGACCTCACGTTGCCCTTCGAACTCCGCCTGCGTCCCCGTTTCTTCCTCCCCGTCAGACTATTTACGCCAGAAACACCGAATTTTCCTGCCGAGGGCCGGGGTCGGTGGTCCTCGCATTCCTTCGGGGGCGGGGGTTGGGGTTGGGGGTCGGTGTGCCAGTCTGGTTGGAATTCGACAAAACCCCAGGCGGCTGGACTTATACACATCCTCCTGAATCACAACCATCGGTCAGGGTTCCCTGGAAAAATCTGGATGTCTAACAGGAACGCTCATAACCGATGCGGCTTCTCCACGGCTGAGGTAGGTGCCGTTTTAAGATATACGTCTCTGGGTTATTTTTCATTTAAAGCCTCTTTTTTTTTTTTCCTTTAATTTAACGATTGGGCTCGTGTGTGCTTCCCAGCAAAAGATGCTAATAATCCTGATTGCTAACGTTTGCGCTTCTCCGACATTTTTTAAAATCATTTTTTCCCTAATTTTGGAAATTCGAATAGGACTTTCATCTGTCGCTCCATTTCTTAGGTGTGGGTGGGAGTGTGGACATGCGTGTCGTCTGCCAGCTCCGTGCATATCTCGACACAAACGTTACATTATTATTATTTTTTTTCTTTTGACTTAGAAAAATCGCGATATACCACCTTGGGGTTGGAAGCCTTTTGGCTGCAATCAGCTCTTTGAACGGCGCCGGGGCCGCGTTTTGATGTTTACAAAGTAGCGCTGTGTTACATACAAATAAACAGAAGAGTGTGGCCGAGAGAGGAAGGGGGAGAAAAAAAATATATATCTGCAGTACTGGGAGAGAAAGACCGAAGCGCCAGCTCCCTGCAAAGCTGGACTGCCGAGGCAGCCTGGAGCACTTATGGAAACTGTGAGCAACCACGGCCTTTTTTTCCCCCCCCCTCCCTCCTTCTTTAAGGAAAACTGTCAGCTGCTACCTCCTGGGGTGTATTTAATTTTTTTTTTAGGTTAACCAGGGAGAGGGAAAAAAAAAAAAAAACAGGCTTGGCTGGGTTTGCTTTAACCGATTTTCCTTTTTTTATTTCCTCCCCTCGTTCCTCTGGTGGCCTTGGGAGCCGATGACGGGCTTGTGTCATGCACTGGATAACGCACGTGACTGATTAGGACCGGGCTGGGGTGTGCTGGGCAGCGACCCGGGGCGCGCTGGAGACCCCGGGGTGAAGACGGATTGCTGGTTAGCTCCGCGCGGTTTCTGCCAAGCTCTAGGGGGTGGGGGTGGGGGAGAGGGGGGACGGGCTGCCTGCACCCCCCAGTCTTCCTCTTCCCGTGCGTGTGGGCTGGGAGAAAAAGCCAGCGGCGTGAGGTGGAGGGTGTTGGGGGGAAGCGAGTCGGGGGCGGGTAGTGGAGGGGGGGAAGCTGGTTTCGCTGCTTCGGGGAGCGGGGTCGGGGCGGGGGGGTCTGGCCTGGACCTGCGCGAGGGGCATGCGGCTCTCTCGCGCGCACGATCCCCAAGGCCGCCTGCTTGGCCCCAGGAACCACAAAAGTTGCTTTAGCGGCGGGCACCCGCGCGGGGCGCCCCGGGCCGGGGTCTCGGGGCGGGGGGTGCGGACGGACCCCATCCGTGCCCCTTTCAGGACCCCGATTCTCGAGAGCAGAGCCTCCCCCCGCGCCCCCCACCAGCAGCACCATCTCCACCGCCGGGCGCGCGGCGGGCCAGCCCTTTCGTCCCAGGTGGAGGGCGGGGGTCTGGGGAGTCTGTGGGATCTGAGGACCACCCCGACTGCCTGGGGCCCACAGAAGCGCCCCGCACCCCGTCCTATAAGCCGGCTGCTCTCCTCCCGCCCTCCGCTCCGCACGCTTTCTCTCCGATCTCGTCCGGACCACCTCCTCGTAGCCCCCCGCCCCGCCCCGCCACATCCCCCCCACCAAGGCATTCCCGCGCGCCTCGGCCTGGTTCCGCCGCCACCTCCAGCGGACGGAACCGGTGGCCGAGATCCGCCGCCTGTGCGGGGGGCTGGAGATGGGGCGGCGGGGAGGGGGGTACGCGGAGGCCGGTGAGGGGCTGGGCGAGCCTGGCAAAAGCCAGCCCCCTCCCCGAGGCGGCGGGCTGCCCCCCGCCCCCGCCCCGGGCCTGCGCGGCCGGACCTGCGGGCGCGCGGGGTGGGGACCTGGGCTGGGGAGGTGGTGGTGGTGGTGGTGGTGGTGGTGTGTGTGTGCCGGCCGGCTGCAGACGTGCGGGGGGTCGCGAGCTCGAGGCAGGAGGAAAGGCTGAGGCTCCCGGCTGCAAACCGCCCCCACCGCCAGCCCCCAGCCGCGACTGTTGCCCGCCCCCCTCCGGCTCCCCAGGACGCCCGCCGCCTCCTCCCGGCGCGCACGCATCCTCGCGTCTCCCAGACGCGCCCCTCTCCCCGCGACCCCAGCCCCGGACCTGGACCCCCCGGCTCTGTCCCTCCCGCCGAGAGCCCGGGAAGCTCGCTTTCGCCCCTCGGATCCTCCCGGGTTGCTGGGGGGAGGTTGCGTCCCCAGATCCGGGCGCGGGTGCCCCGCGCAGCCCAGGGCCCGGGCGCACCGTTCCGGCGCCTCTCTCTCTCTCCCTCCCTCACACACACATCACCCGATCTTCCCCGATCGGCGGGGTCCCGGGCCCCCACCCTGCCCGCCTACCCCGGCCGGCGCACCGCCCGCCTCCCAGCGGGGCACCACCCTGGGAACGGACGTCCGGCCCGGAGGGCGAGGGCCGCTCGGACAGCGTCCTCTGCATCTCTCCCGCCCCCCGCCCCCCTCTTCTCAGCGGGTTTTTTTTTTTTTTTTTGGCTGCGGGTTTCCTCGGCTTCGGACTCATTCCTCGGAACCGACCAGCAGGTGTGGGCCTCTTTTGCAATTTTTTTTTTTTTTAATTTATTTCTGGAGCCACCAGGCTGCTGTTTCGGGGGTGGCGTGGGGGGAGGTGGCAGCAAGCAGCGTCTCGGGGGGTCCGAGGAGAGGGTGGACCTTCCCCCCCATAACCTGGGGCTGAGGCTGGCCGGTGGCGCGCGCGTCGGGTGCGCGCGTAATGAATGAAATGGGAGCGCGGGCGGGTCCGGGGGCGAGCCCGTGTTTCGGGTGGGCCCAACTTAAGAGATCTGGGGAGAGGGGCGTCGGGGGCGGGGGCCGGGGCGGGGGGAGAGTGTCGAAGTAAGCAGGTGCTGTCCTTTCGAGCAGGATCCACAAGGTGGTGGTATGCATTCTTCCTCTCATTTTGATTTGCGCTCTTTCTCTGTTCTCCCGTCTGTTTGGTCAGTGGGGTGAAAGAGCTTTCTGTGATATCCTGCAGTTCTGGAAAGGGTCCGGTTTCCACCTTCTGAGCGCCTTCCCTTCCCCCCGTGTCCCGATGCGAGGTGCAGCCGACCTAGCTTCTTGTCTGACTCGGGCTTGTCCGTTGGTTTGAGGAACAGGAGGTGCGCTGGGGGAGAGAGAAAAAGGAAGAAAAAAGTTTGGGGGAGACTTGGTGATCCTCACGGGGCCGGGTTTCCAGGCCGCGGAGGTCTCTTGCAGGCCAGACCAGAAGCGCAGGCGTCGGGCACCGTCTGGTGGGCACCTCCTTCCGCTGGAAATGAAGCGACCGGGGTGTCGAGACCTGACTTCCCGGCCGAACAAAGCAACCTCAGCTGCTCGGGAGAGCGGCGTGATTCGAATGCAGATGCTTTAGCGATTTTCCTCGGGGCTGACGGAGCCAGGGGAACTGGTTTTGATGGCCCCGAAATCTGCATGTGTGTGGGTGGGTACGGGACCCGTTGCCGGCCTCTCATCCGCGTTGGGAAGAGGTTACTAGCCGCCTGGAAAGTACTCAGGGTTGGTCCCCGCCTTTGAATGCGGCACAAGCTGTGTTATGTGTGGGAAGGCGGGCGTTGATGACACATGCTTGCATTCATCCTTTATGTCCAGATTAAAAAAAAGAAAAATTGCATCTGAGAAACGTGCCCCTAAATTAAAAACAGAATCATCTCACAGAGGCCTCTGCAGGTAATTATATTTTCCCCCCCAAGATGAGAACTTCAGTATTCTAGTACCCAAAGAAATGTAATTGACAGTTTTAAAGACTATTTTCCTTGACAGGGAAGAAAAAAAAAAAAAATGAGGGCTAGGACGTAGCAAGTGGAGAATTACTTCATCAGTGTTAAATCACTGGATTAAAATGACACGTTAAATTTGTTGGAAACCAGTATGATTTCGAGTGGGGAGTTAATGATCATTGCATTTTCATAATGACAGCTGTGCTGTGATGCCCTTTGCAAGGTGTTTTGACGTTTTCCTTTGGTGGAAGAATTGTTACATTCCTCTGTAATTTTTCCCCCCCTTAATAAAAGAATGCTGAATGTACATTTGGCCCTAAATTCAGCTATCCAGGTAATTTTTTATCCCAGTCTTAAGAATAGATAATGTGTTTGATAAGTGAGGAATTGTTCCATAAGAAGCGTAAAGCGTGTATGATCCTATGAGATTCACAAGTGAATACATGTGCAGAATTGTCAAGTTATTTCTCTGGCCTGGAACGTAGACCAACAGCAAGTATATGGCTGTTTTTCTTTTATTTTTGAACTTGGCCTTTTCTTTCTTTCTTTTTTTTTTTTTTCTTTGCAGTAATTTGTGGAAAGCTTCTGGTTTCCGTACAAAGACAAGAGTGTTTCCTGTCTATACACATTTTGTTGCTCTCAGAATGCGCAGGCGACTCTGTAAGAACTCTTTAGAATATTGGGCTTTGGTGCCTGGACCACTAAACAAAAAACCCAGAGACGGTTCTCACAAAAGTAAATATTCAAGTGCATGGAATCTGGCAGGGGGCTCACCGTTCTTCCGTTTTAATTGGCACTCCAGATTCTCAACCTTTGTTACAGGCTGGGTATTTTCCATGGTGCAACCTATTGACAGAATTTATGTGATTCAAATGAAGCGACCCTGTGAAAATACTTAAAGTCCTTTAAACGCCCTCACTCTGAAGACACGCTTCTCTGATGAAAACAGATTTAAATCCCAAACTTCATGACAGTTGATTTTTTTTTTTTTTGTATGTGAAAGTCAAGGGCAAGGACCAGATTTTTAATACATCAACCACCACTGTATTCTTCCTGTATGTTCTCCATCCTTCACAGTATGCCTTTATTTTCAAATGAGAGGAATATGTTTGGCTTTAAATCAGTTGCTCAATTAAAAAAAAATTCTGGATGCCATTATCTTTTCAGAAGTGACACTTCATCATCTGCTTAAGGACTTTACAAAATTTCTGAGACAGACTATGCCTTCTAATGTAGCAGCAGCTGATTTCTTCAGCGTGTCAGCTACCAGTTTCAAATAAAATATTCAGCTTGTGCACAGAGATAGGGAGACAGTCAGGCTCTCAAAATTGAGCCCACGTGGTCGTAGGCAATTAGGTCATCTGTTGTGGCCTGTAAACCATTCATGGGCCATTCATGGCATGAATATTTTCCAGTTTTGTCATTTTTTTTTTCCTCTCTCTAAACAACCTACATTTGGCCTTTCAAAGCCTCTTTTGTTCTTTGTTCAGTGGATGGCAGGATGGGAAATCCTTCCTCTTTGTTTTCTTGGAGAGGGGCAGATTAGCACAAATGAATAAAGGAGAGGGGGGAAAAAGTGGTGGTGGTTGCTGTTTATTTGCTAAGTCGTGCCTGACTCAGCGACCCCATGGACGGCAGCACACCAGGCTTCCCTGTCCTCCACTGCCTCCTCAAGTTTGTTCAAACTCATGTCCACCGAGTCAGTGATGCCATCCAACCATCTCATCCTCTGTCACGCCCTTCTTCTCCCGCCTTCATTGTTTCCCAGCATCGGGGTCTTTTCCAGCGAGTCAGTTCTTCACATCAGGTGCGCAAATTATTGGACCTCCAGCAGCAGTCCTTCTAATGAGTATTCAGAGTTGATTTTCTTTAAGATTGACTGGTTTGATCTCCTTGAAGTCCAAGGGACTCTAAAGAGTCTTCTCCAACAGCACAGTTCAAAAGCATCAATTCTCTGGTGCTCAGCCTTCCTCATGGTTTAGCTCTCACATCCATACATGACCCCTGGAAAAACCATAGCTTTGAGTATATGGACCTTTGTCATTTGTCAGAAAAGGGATGTCTCTGCCTTTTAATGTGGTGCCTAGGTTTGTCATTGGTTTCCTTCCAAGGAGCGAGCATCTTTTAATTTCGTGGCTGCAGTTGCCATCCACAGTGATTTTTGAAGCTCAAGGAAAGAAGTTAGCAATTTATAGGCTGCGAACAAAGATCTAGGCTGTGAGAAGGATTTATGTCTGCCATGGGCATATGACACAAAAATGAAATAAAAGGCTCGTAAAATCGGTGCACGAGTGGAGAATATATCCGGGCCACTTGGGGCTCTAATTTCAAACTTGAGACATTCACTGTGGAGAGCACCTGCCCTGGGTGTGCGGAACCCTGGAGCGACCTCTGCCTGTGGAAACGGGCCAATCGGTTTCCAGAACGAGTCTCTAAATCAGTTCCGAATATTCATTGGAGGGACTGATGCTGAAGCTCAAACTCCGATACTATGACCACCTGATGCAAAGAACTGACTCATTGGAAAAGACCCTGATGCTGGGAGGGATTGGGGGCAGGAGGAGAAGGGGATGACAGAGGATGAGATGGCTGGATGGCATCACCAACTCAATGGATATGGGTTTGGGTGGACTCCGGGAGTTGGTGATGGACAGGGAGGCCTGGCGTGCTGCAGTCCATGGGGTTGCAAAGAATTGGACACGACTGAGCGACTGAACTGAACTAAATCTGGTCCAACCTTCCCCTCCCTGCTCCCCAGAAGGGATGCCTGACAGAACACACACCAAACCTCAGCAAATATAAAATACACAGTTAAGATGAGGTATTATTGAACTGATTCCAGGAGAGAGAGAATAACTGTCTTAGGAAAGGCATGAGAAAGAATAAACCCCATAGGGCCTTATTGGAAGACATCTCAAAGAGGCAAGTCTTGATTTCAGGATGTGCTCTGATTTCTTGCTTAGTTGCCTCTGACTCTGAGACCCCGTGGACTGTAGCCCGCCAGGCTCCTCTGTCCATGGGATTCTCCAGGCCAGAATAGTGCAGTGGGAATCCACTTCTCTCTCCAGGGGATCTTCCCAATCCAGGGATCGAACTCAGATCTCCTGCACTGCAGGCGGATTCTTTATTGTCTGAGACACCAGGGAAGCCCATATTTCAGAAATGGCAAGCTGCTTTTTACAAGTCTTCAGAAATGAGGGCAAAGAACCCAGAGCTCTGTCTGATGGTTTTCTTTAAAATGTGCATTGTGTCTCGTGGTTTCCCATTGACAGATGACAGTGTTTTGGGCAACAGTTGGAACTTCTTGGTTTGACATGTCGATATTGGTGAACATTTTGGCTTCCGGTGGCTGATATCCCATTGCGTGATGAAGTCATTATTTTTGATCTTGAGGCCACCACCCCAGGCCTATCTTTCCACTCCTAGGAAACTGTTAGTAGCTCAGTTGTGTATGAGGCTTTGTGACCCCCGTGGACCGTATGTAGCCCACCAGGCTCTTCTGTCCATGGGATTCTCCAGGCAAGAATGCTTGACCTAAGCTTTATGACTATTGATTCGTCACCTGCCATTTCCCCCTGGCCACCGCCACCCCCCAAAAAAGAGGAAGATGAGTCAGGATGGGGGATGGGTGCTTCATCTTGACTCATCTCCCTCTTTTTTAAAAAATTGAAATATGGTTGATTTGTATGGCTTCCCTGGTGGCTTGGATGGCAAAGAATCTGCCTGCCGTGCAGGAGACCTGGGTTCGATCCCTGGGTGGGGAAGATCCCCTGGAGAAGGGAAAGGCCACCCACTCCAGTATTCTTGCCTGGAGAATCCCGTGGACAGAGGAACCTGAAGGGCTACAGTCCAGGGGGTCACAGAGAATCGGACACGAATGAAGCGACTAACAGCTTCACTTTTCACTCTCCTAGTTGATTTACAGAGTTGTGTTTCAAGTGTACATCAAAGTGATTCAGTTATGCCTACATACATATGTTTATATACTTATATTTACTCTTTTGCAGATGATTACAAAATAATTGAGTGCAGTTCCATGCAGTTTTCACTAGCAAGTTGTTTATCTGTCCTTGTTTATCTATCTTTGTTGTTTGTCTATTTTATACACAGTAGTGTGTATCTATGGCGCTTCCCTTGTGGGTCAGCTGGCAAAGAATCTGCCTGCAATGGGGGAGACCTGGGTTCGATTTGAAATATGGTCGATTTTCAGGGCTTCCCTGGTTGCTCAGATGGTAAAGAATCTGCCTGCAAAGCAGGAGAGCCAGGTTCGATCCCTGGGTTGGGAAGATCCCCTGGGGAAGGGAAAGGCTACTTCTTGGGGTCGAAAAGAGTCAGACATGGCTGAAAAACTTTCACTTTCTTGTGTATCTGTTAATCCCAAACTTCTAGTTTACCCCCATCCCCTTTCCCCTTTGCTAACCATTTTTGTTTCTGCTTGGCTGATTAGTACGACTTTTTTTTTTTTTTTTTGCGAAGGTCAGTGATGGGGGAAAGAAATCATATTCTGCCAAGTGCAGTCCTTGGATATGTGGAGTTTCACTTCTGATTTTTCTCACATTAAAAAGTAAACTTGCTTAAGCTTTGGAGTCCTTTCAAAAAAAAATCAAGGTAAATAGGAACTGTGATTGGCAGTGATGAGAGGTGTGCACCTGGGGCCCGTGACTATTTTTTTGCAAAGCAAGGAAAAGAATTCCTTGCTTATGTTGTTACAGGGGTGATGGGATTGGAACGTGGTGTCATTTTCCAGGTCTCCTTTGTCAGGATCACCAGTGTTTGGCTCACAGTCACGGCTGGGCACATGGATTGGGTTACCTTGATGGTCTGCCAGCTTTGAATCCTCAGCCTGTGGCTTCAGACTGTGGTCTCCACCAACGGGCTGGGGGGTGGGGCTGGTGGTTAGCGGCTGAGGAGTCCAGAACCCACTGAGGTTGGGTAGCTGCATTGCTTTCAGGCTTTTTCCCGCACTAGCAGCCTCTGTGAATGCGCTGGATGGTGGGAAAGCATAAGCACGTTTTTAAAGAAATTTAGGTTGATTTGCATAATCTTCCTAGTTCCCCATGGGCAACACAGTGATTCGGTAGGCGCATTAATGCAGCATAGGTCCGTGTGCTGGTCAGTATATCCTTATGTCTTTTATAAACAGCAGTTTATCCCTCTTTAAAAAAAGGAAAAACTGAAGTACAGTTGATTTACCTGCTTCTGGGTGGCTCAGATGTTAAAAAAATCTGCCTGCAATGCAGGAGACCCTGGTTCGATCCCTGGGCCGGGAAGATCCCCTGGAGAAGGGAAAGGCCACCCATTCCAGTATTCTTGCCTGGAGAATCCGGTGGACAGAGGAGCCTCAGTCCGTGGGGTGGCAGAGAGTTGGACCCAGCTGAGCGGCTCACACTTGCAGCTTCATAGTTGGTTTACCGTGTTGTGGTAGTTTCAGGTCTATAGCAAAGCAGATCTGTTTGTTTTCTATGTCTGTGAGTCTGTTTCGCAGATGAGTTCATCTATGCCCTTTTTTCCGTCCCACGTGTAAGTGATGTCATGATATTTGCCTTTCTGTTTCTTCCTTACCTCGCTTGGCATGGTCATCTCTAGGGCCAGGCTGTTGCAAATGGCCTTGTTTCGTTCTTTTTTTTTTTTATGGCTGAGTCGTATTCCATTGCGTGTGTATATGTGTATGTATGTATACACTGCGTCTTCTTTACCCATTCAGCCGTCGATGGACACCTAGGCTGTTTCCATATCTTGGCTACTGTAAATAGTGCTGCGGTGAGTATTGTGGCGGGGGGTGGGTGGTGCATGTGTCTTTTTGGTTTAAAAGCTTTTGTCTTTTCTGAAGATATGCCCAGGAGTGGGATTGCTGGGTCACATGGTGGTGCTTTTTCTAAACTTTTCTGAGAAACGTCCTTCCTGCTTGCTATCCGGGCGGTAGCAGGGCACATTCCGCCCAGCAGTGTGGGAGAGCGCCCTTCTCCCCACGCCTGTTACCGCTTGCAAGACTTTTTGATGACGGCCGCTCTGGCCCTTCTGAGCTGCTCTCTCACTGCGGCTGTGATCTGCGTTTCTCTTAGTTTCTGGCATCGACTCTCTTTTTCTGGGTCTGCAGGAGGAACTTGTGGGAGGGAACTGTGTTTGTCCTATTGACCCTCCATCTTGCTGTCTAGGTTGGTCCTAGTTTTTCTTCCCGGGAGGAGGCATCTTTCATATACCTGTATGTATGTGTTTTATTCAAGGGTAGCTGATTTACAATGTTGCGTTAGCTTCAGATGGACAGCATAGTGATCCAGCTATACATGCGCATGTATCTGTTTTTTATTGGAGTTTTGTTGATTTACAATGTTACGCGAGTTTTAAGTGTACACCAGAGTGATCCACCTATACATATACGTGTATCTATTTATTTTTTTGGGGATTTTGTTGATTTACAGTGTTGCGTTAGCTTCAGCTGTACATATACGTGTATCTATTTATTTTATTGGAGTTTGGTTGATTTACAATGTTGCATTCCTTTCAAGTGTACAACACAGTGGTCCATTTATGCATACACAGATTCTGTTTCACGCGCTTTGCTGTTAGGATTTGTTACGGGATGCTGAGACTTCCGTCATGAAACCTAAAGAGTTTGCGAGCGTACGTTGAGGGGCACACGTGTACTTTTCTCTGATTTTCCAGGAAGCTTTCTCTTCCAATGTGAGCAACGTTTCCCAACAGGGTATCATTGTCCACACGCAGGGTGAGCCCCCCTGTGTGGTAGGAGTGAAATCAGACAGGCCCTTTCGTGTTCTTCCATATTCCGCCAGCTTGCATAACTGGGATGCAGAAACTGACTTTTTCTTTTTTTCCCCCGAGAATCAAACCAGACACTCTTTTTTTTTTTTTTTTTTTTTTTTTTTAAAGACAGAACTAAATAGCCCTTTTATCTGCCTGATAGGAGATGCCAGCCTTTTTGTTTTCGTGCGCAAGGGTTCTGATGAGAGGCTGTGGCCATTCCCTTCGACTGGCACGGTCCGAGGAGCTTTGTATCAGCACAGCGGACAAAGCCGAGGCTCATGTTCCCTAAACCCTGAGAAGCTGCAAGTGCCCAGAGTGGAACAACTCAGGAGAATCTCTTTGTGGCCTTGGGGTCCCTGCCTTCCTGCCGTTCCAGGCCTCCCAGTTTCGCTCACCCGCAGCGTACCCACTGAGAAACGTGGGCAGCACCCCAGGCCCCGGGAAAGCCAGGGCAGCGCTGAGTTAACGCCGCAGGGTTCCAGACCCAGGCAGTCACTGGGCCTCCAGCAGCGGGTTCTTTGGAAATCGGACGGCACATAATAGCAAACAGACTTATATAGCAAATATATAAACAGCTGTATAGCATATAGCTCCATGTATATATATAGCAAATAGCAAATAGACTTAAGGAGACTTAAGGCCCTGACGTGTCTGTCCATTGCCAGGTGGGTACGGGGGGGGGGTCTCAGGACAGTTACAGACGACATCTCAGAGCCATTTCTCGTACAAAATCATTTCATTGGCAAATCGGATCTAGAAAGCCTTCATCCAGTAAACTAGCTGAAGTTAATTTGAGTATATGTGTCTATAATTACTGCTGTGTTTCGTTTATATATTTATATAATTATATTTATACACTGCATTTTTAAATTTGGTTGATTTGCAATGTTGCATTAGTGTATACAGCTAAGTGATTCAGATATACATACATATTTATATACATGTATATGGGTGTGTGTATATATATATATGTGTACATGAACTTATATATATACATACACATGTCTATATATATATACACACCCGTAAGTATGTGTACATGAACTTAGGGCTTCTCCTGTGGCTCAGATGGTGAGGAATCTGTCTGCAGTGCAGGAGACCCAGGTTTGATTCCTGGGTCGGGAAGATCCCCTGGAGAAGGGAATGGCAACCCACTCCGGTATTCTTGCCTGGAGAACCCCATGGACAGAGGAGCCTGGCGGGCCACAGTCCAGGGGGTCGTTCAGAGTCAGACACGGCTGAATCGACTCAGCACTCATGCATATACGTGAACTTGGGTAAACTCCAGGAGATAATGCGGGACAGAGGATCCTGGCATGTGCTGCAGGCCGTGGGGTTCTAAAGTGTCAGATATGACTGAAGCGACTTAGCATCCATGCATACGTGTATGTATGTGTGTGTGTGTGTGTACATACACACACATATATATTTACCTTTTCAGATTCTTTTCCCTGTTAAGTTACTACAAAACATTAAGGAGAGTCTCCACGCTATACAGTAGGTCCTCGTTGGTTGTCTGCTTTATATATAGTCTGTGTTACGCATATGTAAAATTGAATTTGTATATAGTTTATACAACTGATAAGAAAAACTCATCAAAACATGCTTTATTTCAACATCTATTGGAAAGCCTTTTTTACACATAATGAATAAAATTCATTTAGCTACACAATGTATTTTACACATAATGAATAAAATTCATTTAGCTACATACTGTATTATAGAGAGAAGGAATGTCAACCCATTCCAGTATCCATGCCTGGAAAACTCCATGGACGGGAGCCTGGTGGGCTGCCGTCCCTGGGGTTACAAAACAGTCAAACATGACTTAAAATGTAAACAATGTTATTATATAAATATAGCTGTATTATATAATGTAAATGAAATTTAGCCTATATAAGGAATTAATATAAATATACAAAATTGACACAGACATAGATTATATAGAGAGATGGATGCATGGATAGATAGACAGTTTGATGGGCATTTTCCAGGAGAAACTGTGTCATATGTGGTCAGTCCATTTCCAGGCTGGTCCCCAGAATCTACATTTAATGGTCCCCAGAAACTTCCCACTTCCCACTCTAGTGAAGCTGAGGTGTGTTGCTATGGGAACAGGCTTATTACAGCCCTCACTGAAACATAACTAATTGATACTTAGTGGGCAACCTCATGTCAGGGGGAACCTATGTATCAAGTCAAGCGTGACAGGCATCTTCCGCCTTTAGAATGCAAGACCCAGAATCTATGTCAGCCTGGACAGAAGCCACAGGAAATCAGTGCTGGGCCCTGCGGACCTGGGGCGATGGTGGTGGCTCTCAATCTGAGTAGCTTCTCTTGGCGAGGTGTCTTTTGGGGTCTTCTTCCAGGTGGGGAGTCAGTATGGTGGCTCAGGAATGGAGATCTGAAGGCACTGGCAGGAAAAGAAATGGGGCGATTAACAAGTATGCATCTTTCTTCCTAGAAACTGGTTTCTGACGCCTTTTCCTTCTTCCCTTCACCACTTTTGTTGAGCACGTCCAAGGTGCAAGTCTGGAAGAAAACTTAGTCCTTCTACTGTAGAGGGGAATTAGGCATCAGTTCAGTTCAGTCGCTCCGTCGTTTCCGACTCTTTTCGACCCCATGGACTGCAGCATGCCAGGCCTCCCTGTCCATCACCAACTCCCAGAGTTTACCCAAACTCATGTCCATCGAGTCGGTGATGCCATCCAACCATCTCATCCTCTGTCGTCCCCTTCTCCTCCCACCTTCAATCTTTCCCAGCATCAGGGTCTTTTCCAGTGAGTCAGCTCTTTGCATCAGGTGGTCAAAGGATTGGAGCTTCAGCTTCAGCATCAGTCCTTCCAATGAATATTCAGGACTGATTTTCTTTCAGATTGATTGGTTGGGTCTCCTTGCAGTCCAAGGGACTCTCAGGAGCCTTTTCCAACAGCATGTTTCCTCAGAAAAGCTTGCCAGTGTGTGTAAATAATCATGAGAATGTTGTTAAGATATTTAATTCACTTGTCTATCAGTGCTTCCCATTGCTCCGTATGTATTGTGGATTTTCCTTCTTTTATTTCTTCTTTTCTCCTTCCCTTTCCTCCTTGTCTTTCTTCTGCTTGGCTGAATAATGAGGACTCAGAGGTCCTTAAAGGATTAAAGGACCAATGAAGGTAATTAGATAGAGGATAATTCTTTCCATTAGTCGGGAAAGAGGAGCAAAATGAAATGGCTAAGAAGATTTTCCGTGACAGTGTAATAGAATCCTTCACATGCCCTGTTTGTTTAGCTGCTTGGAGCTTTCAAAGTTGTCAAACCGTATATTTGTGAAACATTGACTTTTTGTTTTAGTACATCATGTGAGTGAATACATATATAAAACAGATTGTTTTGATTCAACAAAGAATTGAGGGCCCATAAAATGCTGTTTTTTTTTCTTAAAACATAAAGTAGTGAGTCTAACCTCATTAATAAATGACTGTTTCTTGTAGTCACTGTAACAACTGATAGGCAAGAATTACATATTTCAGCAGTTTTGTGGGTGTGAAAAATACCATGGATCCTGAGGTAACAGTCTCAGAGATGATAAAATCACAGATAGCTGTCTCAAAGTCCACCACCTCTCATATGTTTCAGCTGTTTAAGGTCTTTGATAAGACTCCCAAAGTAGGGATTCCCTTTTTTAAAATTTTATTGGAATATAGTGGATCTGCGGTGTTGTGTTAATGTTTGCTCTGCAGAAAATTGATTCAGTTTATATATATATATATATATATTTTAAATAGATATATATATTTAAAATAGATATATATATTAAATAAATATATTTTAAATAGATATATATTTAAATAAATATATATATTAAATAAATATATATATTAAGTAAATATATATTTTAAATAAATATATATTTTAAACAAATATATATATATATAGCTTTTCATCTTTTTTTCCATGATGGTTTATCACAGGCTGTTGGGTATAGTTCCTTGTGCTCTTCAAGTAAGACCTCGTTGTTTATCCATATCTACTAGTTTGTCTCTGCTAATTGCAAACTCCTAGCCAATGCCTTCCTTGCCGTCTGTATGGTCAGTCGTGTCCAACTGTCCGAGACCCCCCAGACTGTAGCCCACCAGGCTCCTCTGTCCATGGGGATTCTCCAGGCAAGAATACTGGAGTGGGTTGCCATACCCTCCTCCAGGGGATCTTCCCCACTCAGGGATGGAACCCAGGTCTCTCCCACATTGCAGGTGGATTTTTCCTTTTTTTTTTTTTAATTGTCTGAGCCACCAGGGGAAGCCCCTATCCTCTCCCCATCGGCAACCACATATCTGTCATCTTTGTGAGTCTGTTTCATTGATAAGATCATTGGTGTCGTATTTTAGATTCCACATATAAGTGATATCCTGGGATGTTTGTCTGGCTTACTTTGCTTTGTACGGCCCTGTCTGGGTTCATCCATGTGACCGCAAATGGCATGATTTCATTCTTGTCTACGGCTGAGGAGTATTCCATTGCATCTGCATCTTTAAGGGATTCTCTTGTAAGGAGACTCCCACATCACATAATTCTGGAAAATCTCAGGCGTCAGACTTGTGTCTTGAATTTTACGCTGAGAACAGGCACCCTGAGGATTTGAGAAACCCCATGCTGATGGATTCAGGAGACGTCACCTAACTTGAGATTCTCTGCAACGAGTGTTCCCTAAATTATGGAACCGGGATAACATTGAAGCCTTCTGTGGTATTTTATTGACACAGAGCTGACAGGATCTGAGGGGACTTGGAAGTGTTTCAGTTGCCAGGGCAGCCTAGGGACATGAATGACATTGGTATCTTTTCTTCCCCTTTCTCGCATCTATTCAGCATGTATTGAGGGCTGGGACATGACTGAAGAAGACCGAGTTGTTCAACTTTCTTATATGATCCATGCGACAGGCTCACCAACAAAAGTAGTGCGTGGAGGATGGGTGGGTTGGGCACAAAAATAGGAACCAGACTCAAGACTGGTTTTATAGCAGAATCTCCCTCCTGGTGAGCGCGTGCATGCCTCTATGTGTGTGTGCGTGCATGTCTTAATTCCTCCTGCCAACAATAAGGAAAATGGCAACTTCATTCAGTGTTCATCACTAATTTTCCAAGAGTTAAAGGCAAGGTCATTAGGGCTTTATTGCTGAAATATTAGAAGGTCAGTAATTCCATACTTTTCAGATACAGATGATGTTGTTGTTCAGTCGCTCAGGCGTGTCCGACTCTGCAACCCCATGGACCGCAGCACGCCAGGCCTCCCTGTCCATCACCAGCTCCCAGAGTTTACTCAAACTCACGTCCTTCGAGTTGGTGATGCCATCCAACCATCTCAGCCTCTGTCGCCCCCTTCTCCTCCCGCCCTGTTAAATTTTATCTTCTTCAACAGCACAGGCTGCTGGGGTTAATACGCAGAGAGCTGATGTGCTAAAGAAGCAAGGAGTTAACCCGGGTCCTCCGGGAAAAGCAGTCTGCCTGTCCTTGTGCAGACTGACGATGCTATCTGTACCCCAGTCCTGAGCTAGCCATCTAGGTCTGTCTGCATTAACTCGCTGTTTGCTTACCCGCGGCTTCCCTCGTGGCTCAGCTGCAAGGAAACCACCTGCTCCTCCATCCATGGGATTCTCCAGGCAAGAATACTGGAGTGGGCTGCCATTCCCTTCTCCGGGGCATCTTCCCGACCCAGGGATGGAACCTGGGTCTCCTGCATGGCAGGCAGATTCTTCTGCTCTCTGAGCCACCAGGGAAGCCCCAATCTTTATAAAAACAGAAAGATGGAGGAGAGATGTTAATCTAATGGCCATCCTGGGAAAATTCCCATCTCAGCCTGCCTCTTCTGACAATTTCGGGTCGTAGTGGAAATCAAGCAGCAGCATCTTATGGGAATGAACATGTAATTCGCACGTTGCTTCACTTACAATTTGTGGGAAGGTTTTCCATTGATTCTGCTAAAGCAATTTCACAGATAAAGCGATGTCTGCGAGGGTACGTGATGATTTTTATTGATGGAAAAGTCTCTCTAATGAACAACAGGGATCAGCTATTAACAGTTATCAAAATTACATGAAAATGACACAAAGAAGCCTGTGTTTTAATTTCACGAGTTTCGGGGGGCAGGTATTGACTCTGGTCCCATCGAAATTAATGAGAAATTGCTTACTTCTATGAATATATGTCTGAATTGTCAGGATATATGTTGGGCGTTTAAGAGACAGCTGGCATCTGGTTCTTTCATTCACATTTTTTTGAAAAATTGGAAAATAATTGCTTTATTATAATATGTTGGTTTTTGCTGTACAATAGCGTGAATCAGCCCAATGTATCCATATATCCACTCCCTTGTGAGGCTGCCTGCCACCCCATCTTGTTCACTTAGATGTGTTCAGTCGTGTCTGACTCTCTGTGACCCCGTGGGCTGCAGCCCGTCAGCCATGGCATCCATGGCATTCTCTGGGCAAGCAGACTGGAGTGGGTTGCCGTTTCCTCCCCCAGGGAACCTTCCCGACCCAGGGATGCAATGCACGTCTCTTGCAGTCTCCTGCATTGGCAGGCAGATTCTTTACCCCTGGGCCACAGGGAGGCCCCGTGTTCACACGCAGTAAGAGAATAGTTGCTCTGCGTTGTGTGAAACCATAACAAAATCGGCTGGAAAGAGACGAATGTGTTAATGAGATGGACGGAGTCTGACTGGTAGTGGTTCTATTGCTAAGTCGTTCCAACGTGTGTATTTACCTTTTCTCTCTTTGAAGGTTGCTGAAGGAAAAAGTCAAAGGGAAAAAAGCCTGAAATATCATATTTAACTGTGAACTGTATCTCCCGTCTTCCACTATCTGCATGCTGTTGATTTAGAGAAATCACAGGACAGCTTCAAACTCTTTTGTGATCTACGAAGACCTCAGACATGCCTGGAGCGTGGGGCTGAGCCCGGGTCGGGGGTGGGTTTAGTTACAACTAGGGGTCTTCCCCGGATTACCTGCTGTTGAAAGAGCTGTTTCTTCTCAGGGTGTCATCCTTGCTTCTTCTGGCTTCTCTTGATACGTGTCAGTGGGCTTTCTTCAGAGGGAATTAATTTCCCAGGTGGTCCTAAAGGTATCTTTGTCGGGGTGAGGGATCAGGGTGCCCTCTGGGTCCGGCTGGACCTCCGACTCTCATCAGAGGAGATCAGAATGAAATGCAGCCATCTTTCCTATGACCTCCTCCTCCGGTCTGATTTCCTTCCAGACCTACTTATTAGGAGAAACAAATCATCTCCTCAAATGAAGAACGCTGTTCAAAGGACTTCCCTGGTGGTCCAGTGGTTAAGAATCTGCCTTCCAAGGCAGGGGACGCAGGTTCGATCCCTGGTCAGGGAACTAAGATCCCACATGCCATGAGGGAGTTGAGCCTGAGTGCCACAACTGAAATGAGATGGTTGGATGGCATCACCAACTCGACGGACATGAGTCTGAGCAAGCTCTGGGAGATGATGATGGACAGGGAGGCCTGGCGTGCTGCGGTCCATGGGGTCGCAAAGAGTCAGACACGACTGAGCGACTGAACTGAACTGCCACAACTAAGATCTAATGCAGCCAAGTAAATACTTAAATAAACTTTTTAAAAAAGCTGTTCAAGTATGCATTATCCTTTCTCAGCTGTTTCAGTTTTGGGCGTGGGGAGACGACAGCTGTAATAATTCTACAAAAGTGTGCATTTCAGTCGACCTTTAATTCCAGGAATATGAAAATGAGCTTAGATCATGATGGAATCACCTGTGTCAACTGTACAGTCATTTGGGATATTTGTGAGAAAATCAGATAATACCTGAGAATCACGGGTTATGAGAACTTCTAGGAAACTGAGTAACCATTTGTCTTCGCTCATTTACGCAGAAGGAAACTTAGGTCATAGACAGAGAGAGCCAGTGATTCATTCATCTCTGACCACACCGGTGGTCAGCCCTTTCAAACACTCTTCTTGAAATGAAGATTGAAAGGGAAAGCTCTCGTCGTCTCCAACTCTGTGACCCCACGGATGGTAGCCCGCCAGCCTGCTCTTTGTCCTTGGGATTCTCCAGGCAAGAATAATGGAATGGGTTACCATTCCCTTTTTCAGGGGGTCTTCCTGACCCAGGGATCGAACCCACGTCTCCTGCACTGCAGGCGGATTCTTTACCACCTGAGCTGCCAGGGAAGCCCTGAAAATTTCAGGGTTTGGTATCTCTATTTTTGCCCATTTTGTGAGCATCTTAAGAAATCAGACACTTCATCAGACAGGTTACTAAGGGAATTCCGTGGTGGTCTAGTGCTTAAGACTCTGCTCTTGCAATACAGGGAGGTGGGGTTCAATCCCTGGTTGGGGAACTAAGATCCCATATGCCCCCACAATCCCATTGGTGTGGCCAAAAAAGTAATAGAAACTAAAAACACATCAATTAAAAAAAAATAATAAAGGAAGCACAAATTATTTAAAAAGAAGGAAAACAGGTTACTAAAACAAAGGACATGATTTCGTTTTCAAAACTGACTTTATTTTGTGTCGCAGCGATTGAAAAAGGCAAATCTTTTTAACAAAAAGAACTAGGGGAGAACGCAGGGGGAAAAAAAAAATCTCCAAAATTGAAAGTAAAACCTGTTACCTGGAGCTCCATTTTTTATTTTTTCCTGAATTGCTATGAAAGCAGCTTACTTGCCTCTGATCTCCCTTTTCTCTTGATTCTTAATTATTCTCTGTAAGAATCCAATGCCTCTCTCTCTTTTTTTTTTGAAACGTTAATTAATTGGACTTGTTTATTACACCTTGCCATGTTTCATTGCTAGGAGGAGATGAAACTATTTTAGGAATGCTGTCTCTTCTCTTCCTATAAGCCTTGCAGGGTAGTTTTATCCCAGATGGAACTGTGTGTGTTATCTCTCTCTCTCTCTTTTTTTATATTTGTTTATTTCTGTGGCCATGCGAGGTCTCAGTTGTGACATGCTAGTTGCAGCATGCGGTACCATCCCTGAGGATTGAACCTGGGCATGGAGTCTCAGGCATTGGACCGGCAGGCATGTCCCTCGACATTCTTTATGAAGACATAATGCCATTGGCTCACTTACTAGACTGCAGTCTATATAAGCTTCACTTTTACGTGCAGCGGGAACCCAAGGCATTTTTGTCACCGATTTCACGTAAATGGAATGGAACCATGCCTGCATTATTCCAACGTATGCATGCACTGTTTTCATCTTTAAAAAATAAAGTGGGGACTTCCCCGGTGGCCCACTGGTAAACAATCCACCGTCCAATGTGGGAGACGTGAGTTTGATCCTTGGCCCGGGAAGATCCCCCGGCTTCCCTGGAGGCTCAGCTGGGAAAGAATCTGCCTGCCATGCAGGAGACCTGGGTTCGACCCCCGGGTTGGGAAGATACCCTGGAGAAGGGAAAGGCTACCCACTCCAGTACTGTGGTCTGGAGAATTCCGTGTGTAGTCCTCGGGGTCGCAAAGAGTCGGACACGACTGAGCGGCTTGCACTGTGTCTGGGAAGATCCCAGACGCCGCAGGGCAGACTAAGCTTGTGCAACACAGCTACCGAGTCTGTGTTCTCCAGCACGCGAGTCACAACTCCCGAGACGCATGTGCCCTACAACCCGGGCTCCTGCAACGAGAAAAGCCACTAGTGAGAAGCCACACCTAGGAGTAGTGCCCGCCCCTTGCCGCAGCTAGAGGAAGCCTGCAGGCACCAGTGAAGACGCAGCACAACCAAAAAATAAAAAATAACTAGATTTACCCCCACAAAAAAAAAAACCTGTAAAGATAGTACCGAGACCGCTTGTTTACCCCACATCTAACTAATGTCTTATTTTACCCTGGGACATCTGCAAAATAAGGAGGCAACGGTGGTACAGTGCTGTTAGCTAAACACCAGACTCTGTGTGGATTCTTCCAGGTTTTTCCTAATTCTGCTTTTCTGTCCCAAGGCACATGCAGCCCACCCGGCTGGGTTCATGAGTCTGTCCCGTCTCCTTCATCTCCTCTCGTCTGTGACCTTACCTTCCATGATTTTATTAATAGCTTCGTGATATTAGGTACAGAGTCCGCCCCCCCCCCCCCCCCCTTTGGAGTTTGAGTGATGTTGTCGTCTGGGATTTGTGTCTGGGCAGGGAAACCCAGAAAGGTCAGTTGCGTTTCTCAACTCTGTCAAGGGCAATCGCCTACCCACCGGCTGAGGTTGACCTTCAAAAACCTGGCTGAGGCAGGAAGGGGCTTTTCCCCACGTTCAAGTCACACCCTGGCTCACATTTTCCTAGACCGTGCTTTGGAACCTAGGCACTTAAAACTCCACAGAGGCAAGGAGGTGGGGTGTCCGGCTGGTCATCTTGGATGATAGAGTATTGACTTGGATTGTTTAGAATTTCTCTGTAACCCAGCTCCGTGCCTCCTCCGTCATTTGTTCATTGATTGTCAGTCATTTCTTCATGTCTGTAGGGAGGAGTGGATATTTAGCGTGTGAAGCTGAAAGTTCCAGTGGCTCGGGCGTGTCCGCCTCTTGGCGACCCCGTGGACTGTAGCCCACCAGGCTGCTGTGTCCATGGAATCCTCCAGACAAGAGCCCTGGAGTGGGTTGGAACACGGGCCTCCTGCTGCTTGACTGCTGGGCCACCAGGGAAGCCATCCTCGGTTGCAGAACCCCTGGAGGCAAACTCCCATCCGGCGTTTGCACCTGGGAGGAGGATTCTGTCCTTGGGAGATCTGGACCAGTGTCTGCTGTTTCCTTGGGACTCTCGATCTTGTGGGTCAGCTCTGCTCAGCACACTGACCCGGGGGAACTCAGCTTGCAAAAATGCTACCTTCCACCTCAGTGGACTGGCAAACTTCACAGTGTTGTTCACAGTCCCTCACTGCAGTAATCTGCAACCCTCCTGGGCAGCAAATTTCAGAGTGGCCCAGGGCTCACTCCTCACAGTTCATCCGAATATTTTCCTATTTCTGCTTGCTGTTGTTCAGTCGCTAATCCTGTCTGACCCTTTGCAGTCCCGTGGACTGCAGCACGTCAGGCTTCCCTGTCCATCACCAGCTCCCAGACTTTGCTCCAACGCATGTCCATGGAGTTGGTGATGCCATCCGACCATCTCATCTTCAGTTGTCCCCTTCTCCTGCCTTCAGTCTTTCCCAGCATCAGTCTTTGCCAATGAGTCGGTGCTTTGCATCAGGTGGCCAAAGTATTGGAGTTTCAGCTTCAGCATCGGTCCTTCCAATGAATATTCAGGACTGATTTCCTCTAGGATGGACTGGTTGGGTCTCCTATACAGTCACAAAAATAAAACCTGGAGCTGACTGTGGCTCAGATCTTGAGCTCCTTATTGCAAAATTTAGGCTTAAATTGAGTAATGTAGGGAAAACCACTAGGCCATTCAGATGTGACCTACATCAAACCCCTTATGATTATAAAGTGGAGGTGATGAATAAATTCAATGGATTAGACTTTTTTTTATCAAGAGGCACAAATTTGAGGGAACAGACTCCAGACCTTTTTTCCACAGGTACCCCAGGGAGGGTAGATTTTTAAATGCTCGTAGGCAACCTTTTTCAAGGTGAAAAGGGGTCACCTTTTCACCTTGATCAATACTGTAAAACCTGAGCTTGTCCTCTTGACATTATGGCTGTGGGACTTAGTATGAAATCATCATATGCATATTGTATCATTTCAGCACATCTTGAGAAGCCTTCTGTTTGGAATTCTATGAGTCCACTTTATGAATACATCATAGAAGCACGCTGAAACCTTTTCAAGGAGATTTTAAGGACTGTGATTTTCTTCGCAAAGAAGGGCTGAGAGGCGTCTTATAGGAATATAGAAGTTCTGAAACAAATGTTAGCATCAGTCCTCAGTCTATAAGCCACTGGTTAAACACTAAACAACTTGTATAATTTCCCTCTGAATTTTCCATATATTTTACTATTTTAATTGCCTGGATATTTTAATAACTTAGTTGTTTATCTGTGTGTACATCTTTATCTCTATGCTTGCTTGCTAAGTTGCTTCATTCGTGTCTGACTCTGCGACCCCATGGACCGTAGCCCACCAGGCTCCTCTGTCCAAGGGATTCTCCAGGCCAGAATACTGGAGTGGGTTGCCATTTCCTTCTCCAGGGGATCTCCCCAACCCAAGGATCAAAGCTGTGTTTTTTATGTCTCCTGCATTGGCAGGCGGGTTCTTTACCACTAGCACCACCTGGGAAGCCCCTTTTATCTGTACATGTGTATGTAAATGTGTTTGTATGCATGTCTACATGCATGTTTCGTTAGCATCTACATATCTGACTCATTATCTATATCAACCTATATCATACCCACATCATATCAATGACCGTACTATGTCATGTTGCTCCCTCCTGGGTTTATGTCTGAATTATGTCCATACTCATATCTCTAGCTATATCTTTATTTATATACATATTGTGCATTTATTGGAGCTTCCCTGGTGGCTAAGGTGTTAAAGAATCTGCCCTGCAGGAGACCTGGGTTCAATCCCTGGGTGGGGAAGATCCCCTGGAGGAGGGCATGGCAACCCACTCCAATATTGCTGCCTGGAGAATCCCAAGGACAGAGGATTCTGGTGGGCTATAGTCTATGGTATTGGAAAGAGTCAGATGTGACTGAGCAGCTGACACGTTTGTTTTCTTTATATATTTAAATCTGTGCCGTTCTGAACTCTACATTTCCCAAAGTATTGTTGCAAAAGCCTGTTTAAGATTATCGCAAATGTCCCACAGAATGTCCATAAGTGTTATTTTCTGCGATTAATTCTCTCAGGAGGTTACATCCTAAGCTCTCATTTTCTTTTCTATTACAGGGCATTATAAGATATTGACCATAGGTTATTAGAAGATATTGAACATACTATAGCAAGTCCTTGTTTACTTTATCTATAGTAGTTTGTCTCTGCTAACCCAAGGACTTGAAACGTTCAACAGTAAATTATTTCAACAGTAAAATAATCCCTAAGACTTCAAGCACATAAGTTTAAAAACACAGACGCACCAAAGATAAGCAAGTTTACAAATCAAAACAGTATACATCAATCTGCAAAGCAAAATAAGTAATGCCCCTCTGGTAAAGAGTGTGGGATTTTTATGTATGACTTTGAAAATAAGTTACGGGTGCAATATCCCTCCCAGTATCCCTCCAGTATCCCTCCCTACCTTTCCCTTTTGGTAACCACTAAGTTTGTCTCTGAGTCGGTATCTGTTTTGTATAGAAGTGCATTTGTACTATTATTTTTAGACTCAACTTGTAAGTGATATAGTATGTTTGCCTTTGACTAAATTCACTCGGTGTGATCACCTCTGGGTTTCTCCATGCGTTGCTGCAAGTGACATTATTTCAACCTTTGTTACAGCTGAATTGTATTCCACTGTACGTATGGAGTACATCTTCTTTATACATTCATCTGTTGATGGGCATTTAGGTGGGTCCACGTCTTTGCTACTGTGAATCATGCTGCTATGAACAGTACAGTGCCTGTATTGTTTCAAAGAGTTTTTGCCTTGAACAGATGTATTCCCAGGAGGTAGGCTTGATGGGTCATGTGGTAGCTGTAATTTTAGTTTTTTTTAAGGAACCCTTATTGTTCCTCTTGGTGGCTGCACCAACTTACCAACAGTGAAGGAAGGAGCCTTTTCTCCATGCCTTCTTCAGCATTAATTGTTTGTAGATTTTTTTTTACCGCTGTTCTGACCGGTGTGAGGCCATCCCTCCTTGCAGTTTTGACTTGCATCTCTTTTATACTTAGCCATGTTGAGCATCTTTCAGCGTCTGTTGACCACCTGTATGTCTTCTCGGGAGAAATGTCTCTTTAGAGCTTCTGCCTGTGTTCAGATGGGGTTGTTTGTGTGTTTCTGTCCTTGGGTTGTATGAGCTGTTTGTTTATTTTGGAAATTAAGCCCTTGTCAGTCATGGCTCTTGGACGTATTTTCTTTCATTCTGTAGGTTGTCTTTTCATTTCGTTTGTGACTTCCTTTGCTGTGCAAAAAGCTTTGAAGTTTGATTAGGCCCAGTTTGTTTATTTTTTGCTCTTATCTGTTTGCCTTTGGAGACTGACCTAAGAAAACATGGCTGCAATTTATGTCAGAGAATGTTGTGCCTGGGTTTTCTCCTGGGAGTTTTACGGCGTCATGTGTTATAATAAAGTCTTTCAGCCCATGAGTTTAGTTTTATATGTGGTATGAAAGAGTGTTCTAACTTCATTGATTTATATGCATTGTCTTTATTTTTTGACTGGTAGAGGGTTTATGTAGTCTTGTACCTATAACTTATTTTCAAATCCATCCATATAAATCCCACAAGGTTTACCAGAGGGGCATTACTTATTTTGTTTTGTAGATTGATGTATACTCTTGTGTGTGTGTTTTTTAAACTTATGTGCTTGAAATCATAGGGATTATCTTACTGTTGAAGGTTTCCACTTGCAAGGAAAAAAAAAGAAAGAAAATGGAATAATGAATCCCAAGTACCCATCACTCAACCTTAACAATTACGAATGCCTGATCTAAGTGTTCCTATATAACACCATGCCACCCCACCCACTCCCCCCGCCCCCGCCCAGAAAATCTCATTGCAGGGACGTGCGATTCATCTCTTGACATGTTAGTCCATTGCTTTAAGATGAAAAAGAACTCATTTTTTCCCCATATGTAACAGTTGTATCTTTACTGCCTCTAAAAATTATCAACAGTTTCTCAGTATCACCAACAATGAAGTCATACAAGTCAGAGGATTTTGATTTTTTTTTTTCCCCTTTTTTACTAGTTTGCTAACTCACCCCAGGTCTGTGCATTGCAGTAAGTTGATGTGTCTTTTGAGTTTCGCGTGTGTCCGACCCTCTGCATTTTTTTCTTTCTTGCAGATTCTTGTTGGAGGAACCGCTCTTTGTATCCTGGGTGAACGTAGGTTATAGACTCAGCAAAAAGTAGTCCTCAGGTTATTTTTAAAAGAACCGGTGTATTTCCTGTAATACTCAGCCTTCGCTTACCACCTCCTTAGGGAGGAAACCTGCCTTACCTGAGCCATTGTTCTCCTTAGAAGGAAAGCTTTGTGAGTGACTGGGTCCCTGCTGGGATCACTGGTGCCCGTTTTCTCTGGGACCCACAGGAGAGGCAGAGATGGAGAGACTTGGATGGTAAACTCTGCCCCGGCATGACACAGGCATCCACATATACACATCTTCACCAGCTAAGCCACCAGGGAAGCCCAAGAATACTGGAGTGGGTAGCCTATCCCTTCTTCCCAACCCAGGAATCAAACCAGGGTCTCCTGCATCTCAGGCAGATTCCTTACCAGCTGAGCTACTGGGGAACCCCTGGTAGCTCAGATTTAACCCAATTTTATCACTCTCTTTTTTTTTTTTTAAAGAAGAAATGTGTTGATTAAGTTTTGGCTGTGTTGCAGAGTCTTCATTGCTACCCTTGGGCTTTTTCTCATTTCAGCAATGGATTTCGGGGGGTGGGGTGGTGGAGTTTACTCTCTAGTTGCAGAGGACAGGCTCTAAGGCAAGTGTGCTTCAGTAGTTGGGGCTCCTGGTTCCTAAACCTACTGCGTGCGGGGTCAGTAGTGGTGGCGCACGGGCTTAGTTGCCTGTGGGGTTCTTAGTTCCCGGAGCAGCGATGAAACCACGTCCCCTGCATTGACAGGTGGATGCTTACCCATTGTACCAACCGAGAAGGCCAAATCTTATCAGTTTTGGTTAATAGCCCATGCTGTGTACCATATATATGAAAATAAAGACGAAACACTGGCAACCTAAGCTACCCAATTACAGGGCTTCCCTGGTGGCCCAGCTGGGAAAGAATCCACCTGCAATGCGGGAGACCCGGGTTTGATCCCTGGGTTGGGAAGATTCCCTGGAGAAGGGAAAGGCTACCCACTCCAGTAATCTGGCCTGGAGAAGTCCCTGGACCGTATAGTCCATGGGGTCGCAAAGAGTCAGAAACGACTTTCACTTTCATCAGTCTTATGGGGCGCCTGGTAAAGACAGTTGAAGGTCAGTTGGCTAACCGAGGGAGTTTCTCGTCGCTGTTGGACTGTCTCATCCTTTCTCCGTACCACCGACTTTTCTCAGACATGGCTGATACATTGTAAGTGGAAGGTAAATTCCCTGGTGATTCAGACGTTATAGCATCTGCCTACAATGCGGGAGACCCGGGTTCGATCACTGGGTCAGGAAGATCCCCTGGAGAAGGAAATGGCAACCCACTCCAGGACTTTTGCCTGGAGAAATCCCGTGGATGGAGGATCCTGTTGGGCCATAGTCCATGGGGTCGCAAAGTGGAAGGTGTCCAGTCTGAGGACTTGATACCCGTATATATTATAGAATAGTTGCCACCATGGTATTAGCCAATAGCCCCATTATGCCACAGAATTACTGTTTCTTGTTTGTGGTGAGCACCCTCTGGCTCCCCATTTCCTCCATCCCCCAGCCCCTGACAACCCCCAGCTCTACGCTCTGGTTCTAAGTTTATCTCATCCTTCAGCACAATGGAATAGACTCTTTCAGTCAGTGGCTCCATATTTGAGAAAAATAATACCTATTGGATTTCTCACTCATAGAGTAAAAGGAAAAGGATGACGTTAAAGGGAATTTGATTGTCTTGGGACAGTGGTAAAGAATCCACCCACCATGCGGGAGACATGGGTTCCATCCCTGGGTTGGGAAGATCCCCTGGAGGAGGAAATGGCAACCCACTGCAGTATTCTGGCCTGGAGAATCCTGTGGATGGAGGAGCCTTGTGGGCTACAGTCCATGGGGTTGCAAACAGTCAGATGCTACTGAGTTCATGCACTTGGGAGTCTGTTAGCCAGTAGGCGCGCTGCACGTGATCAGAAAAACTGGGGAAACTATTTGCCATGAGAGGTAGTAACTGCATTATTTTGGAAGCTCTGTTTCATACTAACTAGGCTTTTTTTTTAAATTATGTTGGTTGTAATGCAAAGGAGGATGATGTTGGAGCTAGTCATTATTATGATCTTGACCGCAGAGGAAGATGGAGTTGATTTGTATAAGGCAGTGCTTCAGAGCAAATAAAAAGCGAAAACACAAGCAGGAAAATGTCTGTGGCTATGTTTCAGAACAAAGTGCCAAGGAAAATGCAGCTAGCTTATCTAAAACTGGACGAAATCGTGTTGCAATTGGAAAGCTCGGTAGATGAGGGTCGGGACAGTGTTTGAACATTTGATGCCGGGAATATGATTTGCACCTCTATAGATGAGCACGAATGGGTGAGAGCTGCCCGTCGTTGAGAAGTTATTGGCATCAGTGGAAACCATGGAGACGTTCTTTGCAGAGTTTCTGACTCCTTGAAAATGTTGTGTTCTGTACGGTGTTGCATTGATGGATTAAAATTACATTCTTCAGCAAAATGAGAAGGGTTAATATTCTGTGAGTGATCACAAGATGGATTTGTGTGGGGAAAATGTGTTTTTGAGACTTGCTGTTGTTAACCTCAGAGGTTCAGATTTAATATATCGCTGACCCCAAAGAAGGCAGAGTAAGATCCGTGATAAGTGACTGCATAATAACTTACTTTGTATTATCATTTTTAATTTCTATAAAACAGGGGCACCTTCTCCCTTTTTTTATGATACAAGGATTATGCAGAAACAGTGATTTTCATTCAGGTGGTAATAAAATAGCAGTACATTGCCATGCTTGATTTAAACTGCAGATACCAACTGCATAATGGTTCCTAACAACCTAGATGAGACACCCTAAGTAATACTTAACAGTTTGTCTCTGTAAAATTGGATCCTGACGTTTGCTGTTTTTTCCTTCTGCAAACATTTCTTTCGTCTGTATGTTTGCTACAATGGATAAGTATTTCATCGTATTCGGTTTGTAGTACGTAAAAAGGAATGTTTTACTTTTCCTCATCTGTCTGTTTAAGACTCTCCCTTACATGTGTGAAGTGTTGATGCCATGGCAACAGCGTGTAAATTAATGACCAGAACAGATTTAAAATGAGTGTCTGAACCTCAAGGAAAGAGGTGAAGAATCTGGGCTCCGGGAAAATTGAGGTGAGGAAAAGTCAGGGTATTACGTGGTGATGGCAAAGAGCTTTTTTTTTTTTTATTTTGAGATTATTTTGTTTTGCTATGCTTTGAGAGGTGTTTGTCGTCTCCAGCAATTCCTTTATCATCAGCTCTTGTTTGTTTGTTTTATATTATTTATTTTTGGATTATTACATCATTTATTTTATATTATTAGTTTTGGATGTGCTGGGTCTTCCTTGTTGTACCGGCTTTCTGTAGTTGTGGTTCACGGACTTCTTACTGTGGCGGCTTCTATCATTGTGATTCCTGGGCTCCAGGCGGACTCACGAACTCAGTACTTATGGTTCAGGGGCTTAGTGGTCCCGTGGCCTGTCAGATGGTGAACCGGCTTAGTTCTCCTGTGACAAGTCAGATCTTCCCGGACCAAGAATCAAACCGGCGTCCCCTGCATTGGCAGGCGGATCCCTAACCACTGAACCACCAGGGTCATTCCTGGGAAAGAGCTTGGGGTGCTCGCAGGCAGATTGTTCCCAGGGACCATCTGGTTACCATTCTCCTCACGTGTCTGGTGGGGTCCTGTGTGCCTGTGATTTCTGCAGGTAACCCACCTCCTGGCTTCATGCAAATGCGTAGCAGGTGGCTTTTTTTGTATAAAGAAAAAATGCAAATAGAATACCTGGTTGAATGCAAATCATCCAGCCAGTGGTTAGAACGTTCTGGTTCCAGGATTCCAAATTCCAAATATGTGTGTCTGTCTCACACACAGACACACAGACACACACACATACACACTCCGGATCAATTTTCTTCTATTTCTTTCTAGGATTACACACACACACACACACACACACACACACACACACACACACACATTCTATTTCTTTCCAGGATTACCCCCACACACACACACCCCTGGATCAATTTTCTTCTATTTCTTTCCAGGATTAACACTTAGACACTTAAAGGCCAAAAATCCAGAAGGCCGACCATCTCATTATACAGATAAACCCGGCCCGGTGAGTCAAATTGCCCTTCTCCAAAAGATACGATGGGTTCCCTACCCCGACGACCTCAAACGGTGACCTTGTTTGAAAGTGCGGGCTCTGCAGATGTCATGAAAGGTGAGGTCATCGGAGCAGGCTGTGATCTAACATCCCTTTAAGAGGGGCAGGCACGCCACGTGCAGGCACCGCCAAGGCAGACGACGCGCGAGGAGAAGGTGGTGATGTGAGTGCCTGGCAATAGCTCCAGGTCAGGGAGCACCCAGCCTGGCCAGCAGCCCCCTGATTCTAGATCACAGCAGGCAGCACTCACCCAGGGAGTCTTGAAAGGCAGGGAGGACACCTGGGACACCATGACTCTAGGACTTCTGGCTTCCAGAATCAATAGTTCCCATTGTTTTATTATTTTTTTAAATTAAAAAATATATATTTTTTTGCTCACCGAACATTTTTAACTGGAGTCTAGTTTGCGTTACAATATCCTGTTACTTTCTTCTGTGCAGCAGTGTGAATCAGCCAGATGTCTGCATACATCCCCTTCCTCGTTTTATTTTTATTTTATTTTCCGCTGTTGCCAGGTCTTTACTGCCGCACCTGGGCTTTCGCTAGTTGCAGAGAGAGTGGAGTCTACGCTCTACTAGGCTCCTCACTGCGGTGGGTTTCTCTGGTAGTGGGGCCCCAGGGAGCGCATGGGTTTAGTTGCCACGTGGGATCTTCCTGGACCCGGGATCGAACCTGTGTCCCCCTGCACGGGCAAGCGGATTCTTATCCACTGCGTCGTCGCCAGGGAAGCCCTCCTGAAGACTGCAAGGATGCCGCTCCATCCTAAAACAGCATCACACGTCCCGGGGTGGGGATGGGCAGCCCACCCCTTTTTTTAATCACAGTGCTCACAAGGGAGGCAGCCTCCTGCCCCCTCGACTGTGAAATGAGTGGGTTGGACCCATCCCCAGGTCCTCTCCAGCTCTTAATTCTGCCTGATTCGAGAGCCGTGATCATTGTAATTAAGACTCTCCATATGAATAGGGCTCGTCGGACACCGTGATTATCCAGACCACACGCTGCGGGGATTTTACTCAGGGTGTTGGAGCCCGCGTGAGACATCACAGACAGATTGGGGAAAGGGTGGGGCTGGGGAGGTTGCGGTTTGCGATTTGAAATGTGTCACTGAAATCGAATGCAGGGGGCTGGGCATCTTAAGTGACAGCCCGCCCATGCGGAGCCTGGATCCTTAAAGCTCAGGGTGGCCTTTATGTCAGAAAGTTGAAATGGCCCTGAAATTAACCCTGGAGAGAGAGATGCTAGATGCTCTGTGGTGTCCGACTCTCTGCGGCCCCACGGATTGTAGCCCACCAGGCTCCTCTGTCCATGGGATTCTCCAGGCAAGAATTGTGGAGTAGGTTGCCATGCAGGGGATCTTAGTGATCCAGGGGATCGTCGTGATCCAGGGATCCAGCCTGGGTCTCCTGCCCTGCAGGCAGACTCTTTACCATCTGAGCCCCCTGGGAAGCCCAGGGTTTGTCATATCTCATCTTCACCTCCTGCTGCCGCGTCTGACGCTAAGCAAACAGAAGGTACCACATCGGTTTGCCCCCGTTTATTTTCCACCTGCTGCTCGCGGATTGTAAACAGCTACGCAAATAGCAAACCTTTTGTGTTAAGTGTGAGTACACGAGGTGACATGCTGTCCAGCCCTTCACACCCTCTCTCTTCTCTGCTCCCCAAGGACAGTATTTCTTGACCTTGACCAACTGGATGGATGGGAAGGTGGAAAACAACCTCCCAGTTGCCGTGAATGTCAGAACCTTTAGAAGCGCAGTTGCATGTTTTAACACGCTGGACTGTCCTGGGTGGGCACTGGGCCTGCCGTGGGGGTTGCTAGATAAGCGGGAGACACCGGCTTGATCTTGGAGTCTTGTGGTCTGTGGGAGGACTCAGAGGCTGATATACGTGCGGGAGATGTCATTCCTGAAATCAGGGTGACCGCTGAGTTTACCGCCCTAGGGGAGAACGGCCAGGAGGGGGACTGTTTCTTTAGACTGAGTTCAAAGGACACCTCCCCACTGGGAGGGTCTTGAACAGATCGTGAAGGATGGGAGTACTGGGGATCAGAAAAGTGTAGAGTTTAGAGCAGGTATTGAGGAGACCTTACTGATGGCCGATGGAAGAGTTGGAGGGCTTCCCTGGTGGCTGAGATGGTAAAGAATCTGCCTGCTCTGCGGGAGACCTGGGTTCAATCCCTGGGCCGGGAAGATCCCCTGGAGGAGGGCGTGGCAACCCACTGTGGTATTCTGGCCTGGAGAATCCCATGGACAGAGGAGCCTGGCGGGCTACAGTCTGTGGGGTCACACAGAGTCGGACAGGACTGAAGCGACTTACACGTATGCATGTCAGTCCCACTCTGCAGATTTCCAGATTGTCTTTAGCTCCTCTGGTTCCCAGTCCGTTCAAGTCGATGCGTATTTACTCGGTGTCTAACATGTGCTGTGGACCATCTGGGATACAGAGATGAATAATAACCAACCATCAAACCTCATCGATAGGCCGAGATGTTATTTATTCCTCCGGGGCCTCCCGGCGCTTGGCCCGTAATTCACACCCCCTAGAGTGAGTTGAAGACAGCCCCGCCGTTCGTCGTTTCAGGCATCCGGGGGCAATTTCTGTCTCAGGGGTCTGGTCCCGGTCGGCAGCGTGGACCTTTTCCTCCTTCAGACAACGGGAACCTCACTAGATGTTCATGCATCCATCCCTATTCATGTGTTTCTCTGAAAAGTTGTAAATTTCTCTTTTTTAGATTTTATGATGATGATGATGATTTTTTGGCTGTGCTGGCTCTTCGTGGCTGTGTGGGTTTTTCTCTAGTTATGGCGAAGTGAGGCTGTTATCTAACTTGTGGTTCACGGGCTTCTGATCGCAGTGGCTCCTCTTGTGCTAGAACATGGACTCGGGGTGGCGGGCTTTAGTACTTGGGATGCACGGGCTTGCTTGCTCAGTGGCATCTGCGATCTCCCTGGACCAGGGATCAAACCTGTGTCCTCTGCGTTGGCAGGACGCTTCTTTGCCCCTCCCTCACCCACCAGGACAGCCCCACTCCCAACAGCTCTGTATTCACACCTTATTTTGAGAAAATCACTTTGCTGGATAACCACAGAGCATCGAAACGCAGATAGGATTCAACCCCTTATCCCAGTGGGATCACAGTCTTCATGGACAGGACAAAATAACCCATGGAAACAGCCACATGGAAAGGCAGGCACATCCTGTATTCTCTGAGGAAGGGAAACACACAGACCTTGGGAACACAGAACCTCATTTCCCACCACTGTGGAGTCTTGTTCCCTACCTGAGTTGATGCAGTTCCGTCCTTGCTATGGCTGCTTAAAAGAATGACTCCAACCCTTCCCAGGGGGGCTTGAGGGGGTAAAGAACCCGCCTGCCAATGCAGGAGATGTAAGAGATGCATGTTCGATCCCTGGGTCAGGATGATCCCCAGGAGAAGGGCACGGCAACCCAGCCCAGCATCCCATGGACAGAGGAGCCTGGCGGGCTATGGTCCGTGGGGTGTCAAAGAGTCGGACACGACTGAATCGACTTGGCACACACTCCTGGCCGTCACATGTTTCTGGTCCGTAGTGTGTTAATAGTGCCTTTCACCCAGGAGACCCGCATGTCTCTACTCTTAGCTTTCAATTATCGCTCAAGCTCCATCCCGCCCTCATCGTCACCGATTGGACGGCTTATCCTGTGTGCTCCTGCAAAAACTCACGTTCCTGTGTCCACAATTGGCCCATCACCTCTGTGACTTGACTTGCTCTGTTCTCTGCATTCTATTTCCCGGTGAATGGTATCTCCCGTTCTTGGCCCCTTACCTCGACTGTGACTTTTTTTTGGTAAGCTTTAAAAAAGTTTTTCGTTCTAGAATTAGAGTTGATTACAGTGTTACATTCGTTTCTGGCGGACAGCAGCAGTGATTCAGTCATATGTGTACATGTATCATCTATTCTTTTTCGAAATCTTTTCTGCATTTTGGAGAAGGCAATGGCAACCTGCTCCCGTATTCTTGCCTGGAGAGTTTCATGGACAGAGGAGGCTGGGGGGCTACAGTCCACCGCAAAGAGACACGACTGAGCCACTACACTACTTTGTCCATTTAGGCTATTCTAGAGTATCAAGCAGAGTCCTCTGTGCTACATGGCAAATTCCCAATAGTGATCTATTTAATACCTGGTATCAATAGTGTATGGGCTTCCCTGGTGGCTCAGCCAGCAAAGAATCAGCCTGCAATGCGGGAGACCTGGGTTCGATCCCTGGGTTGGGAAGATCCCCTGGAGAAGGGAAAGAATACCCCCTCCAGTATTCTAGCCTGGAGAATCCCATGGACTGTATGGTCCATGGGGTCGCAAAGAGTCGGACATGACTAAGCAACTTTCAGAGTATCAGTGGTGTCTGTGTCAAAGACATTTCTCCCAGTTCATCCCATTCACCTGTCCCCTGTGGTATCCATAACATCTGTTCTCTACGTCTCTGTCTATTTCTCTTTTCTCAATAAGATCCTCCTCTCTATAATTTTTTTTTTCAGATTCCACATAGAGGTGGCATCCTCTCCAGTCTATTTTTTTTTTTTTTAACTAGTCTCGCTCCATTTTTGCCAATAATAGATTGAGTAGAATGATTACCCGGTTCAGAAACCACCCATGAGCACGGACATCTTCCATCACCCATCCCACCACCCCCAACCCCCCAGCTTCAGTCATCCCTTCTCGGACCTTCGCCATCCATCTGAGTTGAGAAGCTCAGACATCTGCTGCTCTTGTTCTTTGTTTGCGTGTTTCCTGTTGCTGTGGATTCTTCCTGGCCACTCCTTCAACCTGGACTACTCTTGTATTCCCCTCTCCCATATCGTTTGGGAAAAGCTCTGCTCACACACTCAACTTCTGACCCCAGATGTGTGGGACTGCCACCCCCACCAAGTAATTGTCTGTGACACCAGCCAGGTGTCCCATGATTCAGTTCGTTGTGTCTCTAATTGGAGTTAGCACAGACCCCGCAGGTGAAAGACTCGACCCCAGGAGGCCACTCCCTGACCCCCAATTCTTCTGCCAGTTGCAGGCAGTAGGTCCCTGCAGTAGGTTGCAAGCCGATGACCCTCAGCTTTGCTTCAGCTTCCCTATAAATCGGAGGTTCCTTTACCTTCCTGGGTGGTGCTAGTTGTAAAGAACCGTGGAGGGGGGCCTGGGAACCCACTCCAGTCTTCTTGCCTGGAGCATCCCATGGACAGAGGAGCCTGGCAGGCTATGGCCCATGGGGTGTCAAAGAGTCAGACACGACTACCAATGCAGGAAACTAAAGAAACTTGGCTTCGATGCCTGGGTCAGGAAGATCCCCTGGAGGAGGGCACGGCAACCGCTCCAGTGTTCTTGCCTGGAGAATCCCATGGACAGAGGAGCCCGGCGGGCTGCAGTCCACGGGGTCACAGAGAGTCAGACACGACTGAGTGACTAACACCCACAGTTAGCAGCTTTGTACCTGAAACCAGGGGCAGAGAGTTACATGTATATTTTTGCCATTTGACATGCAGGCATCCTTTGTCCATCCCACGAGGCTACGGTTCTGTCCCTCTGACACCCTCCCCTCTCTCCGATGGGCACTGTTGACAGCTCATCCATTTCTACCACCAGAGCCAGGCCACCTCTGACACTTGCCAGGTGTGTAAATTGCAATAGCTGATTTTTCACGTTTCAGTTCTCTCCTCCTCAAAAAGGCTTCTATGAGAGTCCCTGCTTGTAGAGATGGTTGGAAAACAGGTCAAGCAATCAGTGAAAGTTCATTGAAATATAAGCACATAGTAAACACCAGAGGCAGGTTTTTCGTATTACTTGTCTTTGACCCTGTGTTCCTCCTTCTCAGCCTAAAATAGCTCACAAAGAAGGGCTGCATATGAATGACACTTAGGATGAACCCCAGATTCCTCTCCGTGACCTATTTGGCTTTGCGGAAGGAGCTTCCTGCGTGCCTACAAGCTCCGTCCCGTAGGGTTCTCTGAGGACATCACTGCTGGTATACCAGTTGTCTTTAGGTTTTTTGGTCCAACTGAGCAAAATCAGCACATGGCCACTCCCCCTGCCTTCTTCCCACATAAAGTGGGCTGCACACCGTTGCTTTCTTTCTTAAAAATATTAATTGATCTGCCTATTTCTGGCTGTGCTGGATCTTTGTTGTTTCACAGGCTTTCTCTAGTTGCAGAGCACAGGTTTCCCATTGGGTGGCTTCTCTTGTTGTGGACCAAAGGCTCAATACTTGTGGCACATGGGCTTGGTTGCTCTTTGACACGTGGAATCTTCCCTGACCAAGGATGGAACCCATGTCCCCCAGTTAACAGCTGGAGTACCAGGGAACTCCCCCGGTTGTTTTCATATTTCATCTCTTGCTTGCTTCCTTTTCTGAGCTCGCACAAACTTGAAGGCATTTTCACTCTTTGGCTACATGTGTGGGTTGAAATGTTTTTCTACTTTGCCTTCCAAAGGGGGTGTTCATTGGCTATGTGTTGAAGAAAAGAGCGATTGTCAGGCACCCTATACGTATTCACTGAGAGAATGACGACATCAAATGTTGCCCGTTAATAAGTGTTAACAACCAAGGCATCACTGCTGGACTTGTAGGTGAGTCAGAGAGGCTGGAGAAACCACCTCTGGTCATTGAATCAGTTTATAGTCGGAGAAGGTGGCCTTTCAAATGAGGCAAGGTGTGTCTTCTTTGATGGTTCAACTTCTTTATAGACCAACACGATTTACTAAAATATATGGCTTCCCTGGTGGCTCAGATGGTAAAGAATCCGCCTGCACTGTGGGTGACCTAGGTTCGATCCCTGGGTCTGGATGATCCCCTGAAGAATGGAATGGCAACCCACTGCACTATTCTTGCCTGGAGAATCCCATGGATGAAGGAGCCCGGCGGGCTACAGCCCATGGGGTCAAAAAAATCAGACACGACTGAGCACTGTCACCTTCATACATTCATGGATCATTCAATATCCTTCTGTGATTTATTTCTAAATGTCTCCTTATCTTTGAAGATCTTTGCCAGTGTTCATGTCCCTTGGATTTTTAGTTTCTTTTTCTGTATTATCTTAAAGACACTGTCATAGAAAACTTTATCAAATTTCCCATTCTAGTCCACACTTAGAAAATTTAGCGGGATACAGTTTAGGAACCTTAAGGATTTTGGACTTTAATCCTTTTAAGTCTTACGTGAAAGCTCTAAATATACATTGCAGCACTCTTTCTTTATGCCATTTGCTGGATAACGACTCCAGTACTTTTAAATTTTGTTGTAAAGATCTGGTTCAAAATCAGCAAAGTGAATACGAAATGAATTTCTTGAGAATCATCAGAATTCTGGGATGTTTTGGGCGAGTTAGAACTGTGTACAATTGATTATCTGTATTTTCAGTTACTCTTGAAATGCTAAGGAAAATTTTTCTCTGCTTCTCCTCGCTGGATTTTCCTAATGCTAAAAATGAAACAATTCGAGCATTGCCTAAAGTTGGGAGCAAATCCAAGACAGAAACACATGTTTTATTAAATATGCATCTTTTCAAAACTGGATGTGGTTTGGAAGATTGTGACAGAAAAGAGATAAAGTCTGGTTAGATACATTAGGGTGCAAATTAAGATGATTTATGTTAATTGGAACATTTATCTGCACATTCAGACGTGTCTGGGACACGCTGCTAAAACCTCGCAATAAGTACTATTCTCATCTGAGCATGCATTTTACTTAATTTTTTTAGCTACTCATGAAAGTTCATGAAAATTCAAGTTCTCCCATTTTTCATTTAGAAATTCAGCAGGTCACTTAGACTCAAAAGACATTTAAATGATGAATGGTCCTAGGTTTTTTTTTTTTTTTAATTTAAAAATATCTGAAATATCTTGAGGTTTTAAAGACAATTTTATATTTTCCAGTTTTTGTGTATGTGTGTGCAAGAAGATAATAAATGATGACTGATGCTAGATTTTTCTTTTCTTTTGAATCTTTTTCTTTTGTATTGGGGTATAGCCAATCAACACTGTTGTGATAGTTTCAAGTGAAGGGAAACACATGAACTTAGGGATGAAGGGATACACATGAAGGGATACACATGAAGGGATACACATGAACTTAGAAAACAGAGACTCACAGACTTAGTAAACAAACTTATGGACACTAGAGGTGTTTTTGTTTTTGTTTTTTTCATAAATCTCTCTGAAATATTTTAGGTTTTAAATATACATTTATATTTTCCCATTTTGTCTATGCATGGGCTGGACTGCATGCAGACATTGGTCATGAGTGACTGTGGAAACCTCAGGCCCCCTTAGCTGTAATCCTGGCTCAGACTTCTTGAGGGTTTCCCTGGTGGCTCAGTCGGTGAAAAATCCGCCTGAAGTGCAGGAAACGTGGGTTTGATCCCTGGATGGGGAAGATCCCCTGGAGAAGGGAATGACAACTCATTCCAGTGTTCTTGCCCGGGGAACCCCATGGACAGAGGAATCTGAAGTGCCGCAGTCCGTGGGGTCTCAAAGAGTCGGACATGACTGAGTGACTTTCACTTCACTTAATTTAACTTAATACATGGAGTCTTCAGCCTTTTTTGTGGCCCTGGAACTCTTAGTTGCAACTTGTGGGGCCTTTAGTCATTGCACGTGGGATTTAGTTCCCCGACAAGGGATGGAACCAGGGCCGCTGCGTTTGGAATGCAGAGTCTTAGCCATTGGACCACCAGGAAAGTCCCTGATATTTCTTTTCTACCATCCTCAAGTCTTATGCAAGGTCTGTGCTCAATAAGCACTTCTGAAATGAAATAACTGAGAATTTCTAGGCAGTGTTTATTGTACATCATTTGTTGCTGTTGTTTACTCACTAAGTCGTGTCTGATTCTTTGTGACCCTGTGGACTGTAGCCCACCAGGTTCCTCTGTCCATGGGATTCTCCAGGCCAGAATACTGGGGTGGGTTGCCATTCCCTCCTCCAGGGGAATGTCCCAACCCAGGGATCGAACCTGCCTCTCCTGCATTGGCTTGTGGATTCTTCACCACTCAGCCACCAGGGGAGCTCACATTACTTAGCTACAAGGGAATAAAATCATAAGCGTACTCTCTTGAAAAGTCCTAGCTCCATCAACGCCATCTTTTATGAAAGTACTTACGTCCCTTTTACCTTACGTTCTAGATATCTGCTTGACCCGCTGCCCAGGGCCATTTGGAATGGCTGTGAACATCTCTACAAAACCCCAGGTCGTCGGTCGTAAAGATGAAATTATTTGGAGAAGCTTCCTTGAATCGTTGTCATAGAGTGGAGTAGACCGTTCTCAGCTTCTGCCTCAAATATTCTGCCAGAGGTCTGTATGCTTTGACTCATGTGTTCGCTGCACCCTAAGATGCAAGCAACGTGACATAAGATAAAGTTTATGCTAGTCTTTGATCAATGACTCATCAATACTGGTGTGTCTTGAGAATTTAATATCAGTCATCACAAGGGATTTCTTTTTTTTAATCTGCACTCGTTCTTCATTGTGGAATGCAGGCTTACTAGTTGTGGTACACGGGTTTGCTAGTTGTGGTACATGGGTTTACTAGTTGTGGTACATGGGTTTACTAGTTGTGGTACACAGGCTTAGCTGCCCTCAGCACATGGCATCCATGTTCCCCAACCAGGGACTGAACCCAATGGTCCTTAGCATTGGAAGGTAGATTCTTAACCACTGGACCACCAAGGAAGTTCAGCTTTCACAAACTTTCATAGATGAGTCAATAACATAATAATTATAGTGTAAGTCTTTTATGGATGGTGTTGCTATGGTAGCATATAATTTTATATGCTATATAGTGAAACTGCATAATAAAATGTAATTTCTTATTCATTTACAATTAATCATCAGTTTGTTGTCATATTTGTCTGTTTTCAGGACATCTGTAATAGGTCTGCCAGCACAAATGTAATAGACACATTGATGAGTTTTTTGTTGTTCTTATTTGTTTTTTTCTGCCAATAAGTGTTTTAACATTTTGGTAGTTCTTTTCTGACACACACGTCTACAGTCGACTTCCTAGTGTGAAATGGCCAGTGAGCTGTGGGTGTGAATCAAGGCAGGAACTCTGATCAAGTGAACTCCTTGGCCAGCCCCACACGTGTCTTCCTTCTCCCACCACCAGCCTGTAGAACAGTGGCTGTGCTTGTCATCATGTCTGCAGCTGCCCTGCAAGGAGCAGTCAGGCAATTAAGCAGGCCATCCTGGTTCTCAGGACCGGCCGTGGTTAGCAGGTCTGGAGTTAGAGCTCCAGACTGCACAGCTCTGAATCTGGGCTTCCCTTGTGGCTCAGCTGGTCAAGAATCCGCCTGCAATGCGGGAGACCTGGGTTCGATTCCTGGGTTGGGAAGATTCCCGTGGAGGAGGCAACCACTGCCCACTCCAGTATGCTGACCTGGAGAATTCCATGGACTGTATAGTCCATGGGGGTCGCAGAGAGCTGGACATGACTGAGTGACTTCTACTTCACTGCAGACCACGAAACCCAAAAAGGAGCATAATGTCTGGTGCACCAGTGAAGGGCTTCCCAAGTGCCGCTAGTGGTAAAGAACCCGCCTGCCAGTGCAGGTGACATTCGAGACTTGGGTTCCGTCCTTGGGTCAGGAAGATTCTCCTGGAGGAGGACCTGGCAACCCAACTCCAGTATTCTTGCTTTGGGAAATTCCCATGGACAGAGAAGCCTGGTGGGCTACAGGCTATGCACTTGCAGAGTCAGACATGACTGAGCATGGATGCACATGCATGTTAATATATAACAAATTATGGATACTGCGTTAAATTATGGACACTATAGGTGTATGCTTCCATCATTAGGAGTTTTGTGAATGCACCCACTACAATCTTAACCACACAGCACGTGTTTGTCAGCTGAAACTCGGGGTGCATGCCACGCTGAATCTGGGTTGTTGTCGTTGAGTTGCCCAGTCGTGTCTGACTCTTGGTGACCCCATGGGTTGCAGCACGCCAGGCTTCCCCGTCCATCACCAGCTCCCGAGTTTGCTCAGGAATGTCTGGGAGCTCCCTGGAATCTCATGTCTGAAAGTGACCTGTCCCAGGGAGAGAATCCACGGACATCCGCAGAAAAGTGTGTGTGATACCGCCGCTCTGATGACGGCGGGTCAGTCCCTCAGTGGCTGTCGTCCCCCATCTGTCCTGATCAGAGTCGAGAGGAAAGGACTGCTTGAGGAAGCGCCTTCAGTCATCACGACTTTTGTATTCTGCTCCCCTAAACGATTAACGAAGGGCATTTGTAGGGTTCAAACCAGGCCGTTCACAGATCCCATTTGTGCGAGTCTGCAAGAACCAGGCGATGTGACTCAGCAGGCTTCCAGGAAGTGGGTGATTAACATCAGGATGGAATGGACTTGTTTTCTCTTTTCTCTGGTGGGTTGTCGGGACACCACGCCCGGGCGTCCTGGGGACCTACAGTAAAATATTAAGAAAAAATATTTTTTGTTGTATGTGATTTGAGATCTTTTACATAAACATATGCCTTTTTCTCAGTTTTTTTTTTTTTTTTTTAAATTGGAGTCTAGTTGCTTTAGAGAGTTGTGTTTTCTGCTGTGCAAGAGTGTGACTCAGTTATATGTGTGCATATTTCGCCTCCTTGGTGAGCCTCCCTCCCAACCTTCTAGGTCATCACAGAGCCCCGAGCTGAACACCCTCTGCTATATGCCAACTTCCCACTAGCTAGCTATTTTGCTAGCTCAGTTGGTAAAGAATCTGCCTGCCATGCAGGAGACCCTGGTTCGATTCCTGGGTTGGGAAGCTCCCTTGGAGAAGGGATAACGCCACCCACTTGGGCTTCCCTGGTGGTTCAGCTGGTAAAGAATCCGCCTGCAATGTGGGAGACCTGGGTTCGGTCCCTGAGTTGGGAAGATCCCCTGGAGAAGGGGAAGGCTACTCACTCCAGTCTTCTGGCCTGGAGAATCCCATTGACTGTATAGTCCATGGGGTCGCAAAGAGTCGGAGACGACTGGGCGACTTTCACTTCACTTCAGCGTGTATGTAAGTCAGTGTTACTCTCAATTCATCCCACCCTTTCCTTTTGCCCGTGTGCCCACGAGCCTGTTGTCTACATCTGTGTCTCAATGCCTGCCCTACAAACAGCTTAATAGCAAAGAGCTCACAGTCCAGACTGTAACTCAGAAAGATACAGAGCACCCCAGTGTTTGCAGCCAGGACCTGGGAGCCACCTAGATGTCCACCAACACACGAATGGAGAAGGAAACGGTGGTACATATATACGGTGAAATACTACACAGCCACTACAAAGACTGAATTTGAGTCAGTTGTTATGATGCAGATGATCCTAGAGCGTGTCATTCAGGGCGGCTTAGAAAGAGAAAAATAAATATTGCTTGTTGATGAATATGTGTGGCAGCAAGGCCATCCAACCGGTCCATCCTAAGGGAGATCAGTCCTGAATATTCATCGGAAGGACTGATGCTGAAGCTGAAGCTCCAGTCCTTTGGCCACCTGATGTGGAGAGCTGACTCAGTGGAAAAGACCCTGATGCTGGGAAAGACTGAAGGCGGGAGGAGAAGGGGGCGACAGAGGATGAGATGGTTGGATGGCATCACCGACTCAGTGGACTTGGGTTTGGGTGGACTCCTGGAATTGATGATGGACTGGGAGGCCTGGCGTGCTGCGGTCCATGGGGTTGCAAAGAGTCGGACACGACTGAAAGACTAACTGAACTGACTGATGGAATCTAAGCATATGCCTCTAAGGTGGTCTGCCTCCTTCCCTTTCCGTGGTGACTGCTGAAATAAGATTTTCCACTGTGTTCCTCGATATTTATTGAAGCCTGACATGGGGTCAAGGGGAATGGCAGTCCAAACAGTTCAGACCTCAGTGAGGTATCACGTAACATAAGCTCATGAACACCGTTAGCAAACGGGACTGGAGACGTGGTCCCATTCTGTTATTTGAACCTTCTGGGAATCGTTCTTGGCAGGCGGTTGGATTTTTTTTTTTTTTGACTGTCCTGGGTCTTCATTGCTGTGTGTGCCTTTTCCACTAGCTGTGGCGAGTGGAGGTTACTCTCTAGCTGCAGTATGTGGGCTTTTCACTGTGGTGAATTCTCTTCTTGCAGAGCATGTTCTCGGAGGTGTGCTGGCTTCCATAGTTGCAGCTCGTGGGCTCAGGAGTTACTGAACCACGTGGGGCTAGCTGCCCCGTGGCCTGGGGGAATCTTCCCAGACGAGGGATCGAACCCGTGGCCCCTGCATTTGCAGGTGGAGTCTTAACCGCCGGACCAAGCTTGAAGTCCTGGCGATTGAAGTCCAGGAGACTCAGCCTGCTGTGTCCCCATCACAGCACAAGGCCATGCAGAAGGTTCTCAGTAAATGACGGGTGAACGCAGGTCAACACGCTTGACTCCAGGTGTCACAGGGACATGTGCTTTCTGGAAACCAGTGGCTCTGAGGTCTAGTCTGGGCTGAGCGGCTCAGGGGAGCAAGTCAAGGACACTGCACTAGCCCGCTGACCGTGTGTCCTGTGTCATCTGCTGACCAGCGAAGGAATCAGCCTGGCGGATGCAGTTTTATCCAGGGATAAAAGGTCTGTCCTATGCCTGAAGCTTTTCTGCCCAGCGTCCGAGTGGACGAGACTCTTTCTTCAATCCTTTAGTATCAGATGGAGAAAACCAAGTCACTGCAGCCCATGTTTGTTGTGTTTCAGGAGACCACACATCTTCTTTTCACCCCAGGGGTGGGATTCCTCTGGTGGCTCAGTGGATAAAAGGATCCGCCTGCCAATGCAGAAGAAATCGGGTTCGATCCCTAGTTCAAGAAGATCCCCTGGAGGAGGGCACGGCAACCCACTCCAGTATCCTTGCCTGGACAATCTCCATGGACAGAGGAGCCTGGCGGGGCCACAGTCGGTGAGGTTGACAAAGAGTCAAACACGACCCAGCGACTAAGCAACAACCACCACTGTGGAGCCTCGATTGTAGAGAACTTTTATTTCCCTGCTATTTGTTCTGGTCTGGTTCATATGCATGGGAGACTATAAATTATTTAGCATTGACTTATCTGTAATTAAGTCTTCTAAACGGACTACGATTTCAGCTGCTGTGTTTTCCTCTCAATTACTTAGAAAATTTAAGGCTTCCTTGGAGGGGATGTGGAGTCTTTCACTTGTCCTTTTAACGGTAATTGATTGGCTTGTTCAAATTGGGCTGTTCTGGGAAGAAGGTTAACAAATAAAACCTGGCAAGGTCAGAAGCAGGTGGCGTCAGATGAGTGAAGTGCTGTCTGTCCTGGATGTGTGTCCTCATTAATTTCTCATCTTCCCCAAGTTGCATATTCAATCAGGAAGGGTAACTTGAAAAAGGACCGTATGTCAGCTAGAGCTTCAGTTTCCTAACAGGTGTTCCTTTGGTCTCTTGTGCCGCTGGCATTTGCATGGGTTTTTTAATTTCTTTTTTGTTGGTGTTTTGTTGGTCAGGCGTGTCCAATTCTTTGTGACCCTCACGGACTGTAGCCCACCAGGATCCTCTGTCCATGAGGATTCTCCAGGCAAGGATACTGGGGGTGGGTTGCCCTTCCCTTCTCCGGGGGATCTTGCCAACCCAGGGATCCAACCCACGTCTCTGGAGTCTCTTGCATCTCAGGTGGATTCTTTAGCACTGACCCACCAGGAAAGTCCCTTGAGTCTTTTATAATCTATTAAATATCTCCGCTGACTGAATTCTCTTGACATTCTAGGTTTAATTTGTTTTAAATGTTGAAACCACGGACTTCCTCAAAAATCAGTGGGTGAGGGGAACTGAGGCCGAATGCGGAATCATGGTTGGTCATTTGTTATTTTATGGTTGGGAACGTCAGATTGGAGTTGAAGCATTTTACAATGCTGGCAGTGTAATCTTCTCAAGCATTTTCAAATCATTTTGTTTTCTGTGGTTAAGTCTTAGAACAGATCTCTGAAAGTGATGTGCCATGAACCATTTTTTTAAAAAGCAATGTTTTTTAGGTTATTTCTTTACTTTTAAGGCATGTGGCTTATTTTAGTTGCAGCATGCAAACCCTTAATTGAGGCTTATGGGAGCTAGTTCTGAGACTAGAGGTCAAATCCAGGTCCCCTGCATTGGGAGCAGACTTTTACTCACTGAACCACAGGGAAGTCCCTAAAAGATATATATATATATATTTTTTTTCTGAAAGCAGTAAAGTGGCAGTGTGAATGAGTAAGGATTCGGGAACATCTGACTCAAAAGGAACTGATTTGAGGATAGAAGTCATTTCCCACCATGGAGTCATCTTGCTTTCGCCCTTCTGAAGGTCCATGGATTGATCTTACGCCTTCAGGATAAACTGGAAGGATGCTTGTGTTGAAATGGCTAGAGGGCTTTGGAAAGAAGTGTCACCGTGCATGACATTTCAGGGCTTGCAGAGAACCCTCTGGAGCTCTGATGGTGTGCCTTTGTTTTCTCCCAGCTGCTGGTCCAGAAGCTTTCCAGTTCATTTCTTTCTCAGGCCATTCTGTTGGGAGATGCTACATCAGTCACTGCAATCTGCCTGAAAGGCACCCTCTTTAAGTCTCACCATTATGTGTGCTGTATTTTTCTCAGCTAGTCTTTTTTTTTAACTGTTTATTTTGTATCGGGGTATAGCTGATTAACAATGTTGTGAGAGTTTCAGGTGCACTCTGAAGGCCCTCAGTCATAGATATACACGAATCCATTCTCCCCAAACTCCCCTCCCATCCAGGCTGCCAAACGACATTGAGCAGAGTTCCCTGTTCTCAGCCAGTCTTCTTGAAGAAAAGAAAGTGAGAGTTGCTCAGTCGTGTCCGACTCTTTGCAACCGCACGGACTGTACAGTCCATGAAATTCCTCAGGCCAGGATACTGGAGTGGGTAGCCTTTCCCTTCTCCAGGGGATCTTCCCCACCCAGGGATCGAACCCGGGTCTCCTGCATTGCGGGGCGGATTCTTCACCAGCTGAACCACCAGGGAAGCCGAAGAATGCTGGAGTGGGTAGCCTCTTCCTTTTCCAGCGGATCTTCCCCCCCTGGGAATCACACCAGGATCTCCTGCATTGCAGGAGGATTCTTCACCAGCTGAGCCAGCAGGGAAGCCCTCTTGAAGATAGGGGTCATGGCAATGCAATTGCGTCTCTTCCCACTGCTTTTGCAGCATGTTCGTTTCCAGATGATCACAAAGTTGTCGGTGTGAGCAGGACACAGGGAGAAGGTCAGTGCTGCAGCTCAGGTGTCTGGGGCAAAAGCCAGGGTCCGCAGGGTCAGTTCCTTCTGGAAGGTCTAGGGGAGGGAGGATGCACTGCCCTGCCTTCTGCTTCTGCACCTCCTGGATTCCTGCTCCCTCGCCCCGTCACCTCCTCTGTCTCCTTCATGACCTTCTCTCACTCTGACCCCTGCTTTTTTCCTTTCAGTTGTTCAGTCACTCAGTCCTGTCCCAATCTGCTGCTACCCCAAGGACCATAGCCCGCTAGGCTCCTCTGTCCTTGGGGATGCTCCAGGCAAGAAGACTGCAGTGGGTTGCCATGCCCTCCTCCAGGGGGATCGTCCCAACCCAGGGATCGGACCTCCATCCCCCGTGTTGGCAGGCTGATTTTTTTCCCCATTGAACCACCTGCCGAAGGAGGCCCCCTCCTCCTTTTAAGGACCTTATAATTCCTCTGGCTTCACCCGGGTGAACCGGGGACATCTCCCCATCCCAGGACCCTTTGTTTGATCACCTCTGTGTTGTCCACGTAAAGTTCTTTGCCAGGCAAAGCTGTGTGTTCTCAGGAATTCTGGAAGTACAGAAGTGGATGGCTTTGTGGTGTGTATGTGTATGTTTGGCTGGGGGTGGAGTCGTAAAAAAAAAAAAGCATCAACTGATGCTTTTGAACTTTGGTAATGGTGAAGACTCTTGAGAGTCCCTTGGACTGCAAGGAGATCCAACCAGTCCATCCTCAAGGAGGTCAGTCCTGGGTGTTCATTGGAAGGACTGATGCTGAAGCTGAAACTCGAATCCTTTGGTCATCTTATGCAAAGAGCTGACTCATTGGAAAAGACCCTGATGCTGGGAGAGATTGAAGGCAGGAGGGGAAGGGCATGACAGAGGATGAGACGGTTGGATGGCATCACCGGCTCGATGGACATGAGTTTGGACAAGCTCCGGGAGTCGGGGATGGACAGGGAGGCCTGGCGTGCTGCAGTCCATGGGGTCGCAGAGAGTCGGACACGACTGAGTGACTGAACTGAATTGAACTGAACTGGAGTCATTCAACCTACCACACGTTGAAGGCTGCACTCCTATGAGTGTCAGGAGATGAGTCTCAACTCTCACCTTCAGTGATGTCTGCCACACCCATCTCCTTCCCTGGCATGGTCTCTCCTCCATCTGTCTCTCTCTCTCTCATTTTGGCCGCACCTCCTGGCATGTGAGATCTTAGTTCCTGAGCCAAGGATGGAACCTCTGCCCACTGCAGTGGCAGCCTGGGGTCCTCACCCCGGGACCCCCAGAGAAGTCTCTTCCTCCATCTCTTCTGTAACATTCTCATTCCTTTTTTTTTGCCCTTGCTTATTAGCATCCTCTTCACTTCCATTCCACCTGCTCCCACCCCTTCCTTTTCTGACTCTTTGCGACCCCATGGAGTGCAGCACGCCAGGCCTCCCCGTCCATCACCAACTCCCGGAGTCCACTCAAACTCATGTCCATTGAGTCAGTGATGCCATCCAGCCATCTCATCCTCTGTCGTCTCCTCCTCCTCCTGCCCTCAATCTTTCCCAGCATCAGGGTCTTTTCCCATGAGTCAGCTCTTTGCATCAGGTGGCCAAAGGATTGGAGTTTCAGCATCCATCCTTCCAGTGAATGCTCAGGGTTGATTTCTTTTAGGCCTGAGTGGTTCAGTCTCCTCGCAGTCTAGGGGACTCTCAAGAGTCTTCTCTAGCACCACAATTTGAAAGCATCAGTTTTTTGGTGCTCAGCTTTCTTGATGGTCCAACTCTCACATCCGTACATGACTACTGGAAAAATCATAGCTTCCCGTAGATGGACCTTTGTCAGCAAAGTGGCATCTCTGCTTTCTAATGTGCTGTTTAGGCTACTGTCTATGGGTTTGCATAGAGTTGGACGTGACTGAGTGACTGACGCTCTCACTTTCCTTCCTTTGCCGACCTTTCTGGGGAGCTAGGAAAAAAATCCTATTCAGCCTTCTGACTCCATTCCACCCACGCATCCCTTCTCAGGGAAGCCTTCCTCCGCCTGTAAAATTCCTTTTTTCACAGCATCTCATGCTCACTGGAGCCCTCCCTGTTCACTGGAATGTCTCACTTCTCTCTCAGACTAAACATTCGAGTATCAGAAACATTTTGTGTTACTATAATCACCACGTCATCTCCGACAGTGCTTATGCACAGTCAAACCTTTTTTAATAGAATTAATGTTATGATAAATTATGATAAGCTTATATATTATATTATAAGTTTGTAACATATTTATAATAAATTATAATAATGTTGCCATAAAAATATGCATTAGTAGCAGCGAAGGCTACGTCTAGAGCAGAGGTCTCCAACCTTTTGGTACCGGGCTCAGGCTTCATGGAAGACAGTTTTCCCAGAGACCAGGAGTGGGGGGTGATAATGGAATGATTCAAGTGTATTGCCTTAACTGTGCTGTTTGTCTCTATTATTATTATATCAGCTCCAGCTCAGATCATGAGACATTAGATCCCACATGTTGGGGACCCCAGCTTTAGAGGTATATCTGCCTACTTTACCGTCAGTCTCTCTTCGATTTGCTTGTTCATGTTCATTTCCAGAGTGTGTGTACGTTTGGTGGTGGTTTCGTCGCTAAGTCGCGTCCAGCTCTTGCGACCCCATGGACTGTAGCCCGCCAGGCTCCTCTGTCCATGGGATTCTCCAGGCAAGAATACCAGAGTGGGTTGCCATTTCCTCCTCCAGGGGGGATCTTCCCGACCCAGGGATCAAACCCAGGTCTTCCGCGTAGCAAGCTGATTCTCTGCTGTCTGAGCTATGAGGGAACATCTATAAGTGATAATGGGGCTTCCCTGCTGGCACTCGTGGTCATGAACCCGCCTGCCAGTGAGGAGACACAGGAGCCACGGGTTCGATCCCTGGGTCGGGAAGATCCCCTGGAGACGAAAGTGGCCACCCATTCCAGTATTCTTGCCCGGAGAATCCCATGGAGCCTTGCAGGCTACAGTCCAAAGGGTCACAAGAGAGTCGACTAAACAATGACAGAGTCAGAATGGGTGGCTGCAGAAGTTGGGGGTCCCTGACGGTTCCGTGTGCCGTCTGCTAGAATTTATTCCATCTGCACGGAGTTGGCAGAAGATGGCCAACGTCCCCGGTGACCTGAGCGGTCCCCCTTCCGTTCCGTCAGAGCTAATGTCCCCGAGCCTTCTTCATCTATGGATGCAGGTGAAAATAAAGTTCACTCCTGAGCACACAGAACATTTGTCTCTGTCTCTCTGAAGAGACAGGCTAAATATTGCTGTCTTCTGATGCAATATTGTTTTCCTCCAAGAGGCGCTCAGCCTTCACTTAAAAGAAAAATGTTGGCCGCGCCGGTGGAAATGAACTGATAACCTTGTTTGGCGGGGCAGGGGTGGGTTGGGGAGGGAACAGGACTCTGCTCCAGGGTAGCTACTAAAGAGTAATGTTTTCAAAATAACACTGAGAGATGAAAGTGAACGTTAAAAAAAAAAAATGCTGTCAGCGATTTAGACCTTCTCAAGGTCATGGGGAGAATTGCTTAACTGGAGTTATTGCCACTCTGATCTCATATATATATATATATATATATATATATATTTTTTTTTTTTTTTTCCTTGAGAAATGGCCCAGCCAAAGATTTATTTCTCTCTCTCTCTCTCTCTCTTTTAACCCAGTTTTGTTGCTTCTTTCTATATTTATAAACAGAGAAACATACCCGATGTTAATTGCAATCAACGGACACCATAGGATGGAACCTGTTCCTCTTGATTTGTGCACTGGTGGAGTTTTATTGAGGAAGGTTGAGTTGAAGGCTCTCTCTGTTGTGGAAATGAGTTGCTTTATTCTGTCTAGGGGCTCTTGTTTTAATTTCTAAAGGGGATGTACTCTAATAATTTTGTAAGACAAAAGGAGCTAACTTTGCTTAAAACGGGAAAAGCTTTTAGTGTCCTGAGTAACTTGTCATTTCCTGTGTGAAGGTAGCTGCCTGCAGCGTTTTAGTCATTAGGTACGTGCTCGTGTTTGACTCTTTGCAACCCCATGGACTGTAGCTTCCAGCACTCCTCTGTCCATGGGGTTCTCCAGGCACAAATACTGGAGTGGGTTGCCATGCCCTCCTCCAGGGGATCTTCCCGACCTAGGGGTCGAACTTGCTTCATTGGCAGGCAGGTTCTTTTACCCCTGGGAAGAACCCCTGGCCCTTTTCCCCAGCACCACCTGGGAAGCTCCACTCTTAGGTGACAGAAACAAGGAAATGTCTTTGGGAAGGCAGAAAGCTTCAGAGGGAGCGCACATCCCAGCCTTGCAAGGGAGCAACACGCTACCTCTTGCTTTACCTTCTTTGAACCCGAACTTTGCTGGCCTCCCTAGGTCTTATAATTGCTTTTTGGTCCTCATAGACAAGCACTTGCTCCCTCAGACTGTTGGACAGTTGAGTCTTCAAGGGCCCAGAGGTCACACTGGCTAAATCGGCTATCGGTGACCATGTTGCAATATGCTGTGAACCCAGCTGTGATTGCACTGGGCCATCCAAGTCAGAGTGCTTACACCCAGTTATCAGACCACGGTGCCCCTCGTGTAGACCAGGGAATTTCTCTCCTTGTAGAGGAATGCCCTACGATTTATGCAAATGGCTCTCAACTTTAGCCTACCGTCACCTTTTATCTCACAATTTTTTTTAATATGGATCAATTTTTGTCTGCACTGGATCTTTGCTGCTCTTCTCAGGCTTTTCTCTAGTTTGCGGTGATCAGGGGTTGCTCTTGACTTGCGGGGCATGGGCTTCTCATTGTGGTGACTTCTCTTGTTTCAGTAGATGTGGTTTGGGGCTCAGGAGTGACATCTCCTGGGCTTAACACAGGCTTGGTAGTCATAACGCATGGGCTTAATCGCTGCGTGGCATGTGGGATCTTCCTGGACCAGAGATGGCACCCGTGTCTCCTGCATTGGCAGGCGGATTCTTAAGCACTGGACCACCGGATATGTCCTACTACCGTGTTTTAAAAGATAACTGCAGAGTCACGGATGCTCACAGGAGATGGTTGACCTTAGGCATGCTCCTTTCCCGAATGTCTGGATGATGCTGTGGCTAAGATAACATGACCTGAAGCCTCCTGCTTTTACCTAGGCTGTATGACTGTTTTAGAACCTTGGTGAGCAAAGCCTGCCTTTTTCTTCTTTGTCATGCTATAATCAGTGGTTTGATTTTTTTTTTTTTTTTTTTTAGTTATTAGCACAGGGGAGTTTTGTTAGCTCAGAACTCCAGAAGGTCAAGTTGATATTCTATCATTGCCAGTCCCATGGAATTTAGGATTCTGCCATTCTTGTTGTTTGGTTGCTCAGTCATGTCTGACCCTTTGTGACCCCATGGACTGCAGCACGCCAGGCCTCCCTGTCCATCACCAACTCCCAGAGCTTGCTCAAACCCATGTCCATCGAGTTGGTGATGCCATCCAACAAGCCCATCCTCTGTCGTCCCCTTCTCCTCCTGCCTTCAATCTTTCCCAGCATCAGGGTCTTTTCCAAAGAGTCAGTTCTTTGCATCAGGTGGCCAAAGGAGTGGAGCTTTGTCTTCAGCATCAGTCCTTCCAGTGAATGTTCAGGACTGGTTTCCTTTAGGAGGGACTGGCTGGATCTCCTTGTAGTCTGAGTGACTCTGAAGAGTCTTCTCCAACACCACAGTTCCAAAGCATCCATTCTTCGGCTCTCAGCTTTCTTTATAGTCCAACTCTCACATCCACATCTCCTGGATTTTAGTTAGTCTCTGGCAGTTGAGTCAGTCAACTATTTCAGCATGCACACACATGCGTGTACACACACACAGACACCACACACACCTACAGGTGTGACTCTTTTCTGCATAGGTGATGTAGCAGATTTACCTTAATTATCACCAACAAGATCTCTGATGATGATCCACACTGGGAATGTAGGGCACCCACTCCTTTCATTTTTGCAAACGTTTCTATCACAGCGTCATCAGTGAGCTTCCTGGTTACACAGACTGGCAAAACGTCTTTCCATAAGGCAAATGGAAACCTCCTCAGTACCGCCTTCCGTTTTCAAGATCACAGCTGCATTGGAAGCCTTCAATGCTGGCGGTGGATTTAGGAGCTCAAACTATGGCGGGATTGACTTAAAGGGAACCACTTTATATTAATGCTTTATATTAGTGCTGCCAGATATCTTGAACTTAAAACCGAGGTAAGAGGCACCAGGAAATTTAAGGCTCGATCAACACATAGTGGATTTATTGTTTCATCCTTTTGGTCCTGCTGAGTAGAATGTTATAATATGGAAGAGACTTTGTATCCTAGTGGTTGTAAACACAGAATTTGGAAAGAAAAGAAACATAGTGTGACTTCTGATATCACCTCTACTTCCTTAGACAAGTTTCAAGTTCTTGAGAGCATCTACCTTCTTCTCTGTAAAGTGGGTTGGGAACATTTGCTCTCATCACCGTGTGTGGGGTGAGAGAGAGAGCCTGGCATTCAACCTGGACCTCTGTTGACACTCAGTCGATGCCTCTCAAAGAGTGATTTCAGGTGGACAAAATAGTTTATTTCAAAAAAAAATTTTTTTTTTTTGCCATGATATGACCAGTTTCTGAATTTGTCATTCTTCAGTTGTTAAGTCATGTCTGACTCTTAGAGACCCCAGGGACTGCAGCATGCCAGCCTTCCCCGTCTCCCACTGTCTCCCATACGTTCGTATCCATGGAGTCGGTGATGCCATCCAACCATCTAATCCTCTGTCGTCCCCTTCTCCTCCCGCCGTCAATCTTTCCCGGCGTCAGGTTCTTTTTAAATGAGTCAGTTCTTCACATCACGTGGCCAAAGGATTGGAATTTCAGCTTCAACATCAGTCCTTCCAGTGAACATTCAGGACTCCTTTCCTTTAGGATGGAGTGATTTCATGGCTCTCAAGAGTCTTCTCCGGCACCACAGTTTGAAGGCGTCAATTCTTTGGCACTCAGCCTTCTTTATGGTCCAGCTCTCCCAGCCATACGTGACCACCGGAAAAACCGCAGCTTGGACTAGACGGACGTTTTTGGCAAAGTGATGTCCCTGCTTTTTGATAAGCTGCCTAGGTCTGTCACATGTTTCTTTCCAAGGGGCAAGACATTTGCTGTCTGCAGTGATTTTGGAGCCCAAGAAAATAAACTCTATCACTGCTTCCCCTTCCGTTGGCCATGCTGTGATTAAATGCAGACTTCTTTCTCAGAGCTGTTTTAGATTCACAGCAAAGATGAGAGGGAGGCCCAGACAGTGTCCATTTACCCCCTACCCCTGTTCATGCCCCAGCCCCACTACTATGAACACCTCTCACCTCCACCCCCAGAGTGGGGAATGTGTATACACATATATATTTAACTAAGGAACAAGCAACATTGTCTCATGGCCACCACCCAAAGGCCATTCTTTGTATTAGAGTTAACTCTGGGTCTTCTGCATCCTATGGGTGTGGACAAGCATGTAACGACATGGATCCATCGTTGGAGTGTTGTAAAGAGTCTTACCAGTGTCCTTAAGGTTCTGCACATCACCCTTCCCACCACCCCAGTCCTGGCAACCACTGATGCTCTTACCGTCTCTACAACGCTGCCTTTACCAGAACATCACCTGCTTGAAATCACACATTCTGTAGCCTTTTCAGATCAGGTCGTTTCACAGAGTGAAATCCATGCATTGATGGTTCATCCATATCTTTTTTATGGCCCCAGTAGCTCAGTTCTTCTTTATCATTGAATACTCTTCCAGTTATCTGGATCGACCGTAGTTTATTTATCCATCCAGCTGCTGGGGAATATCTTGGTTTCTTCCAAGTTTCGACCATGCTCACTAGAGACACTAGAAACAGCCACGTGCGGATTTTTGTGTGGCTACAAGTTTGCAGCTCCTTTGGGTAATTACTCAGGAGTGTGATTGCTGGAATCTACTATATTTGTCATATCCTATGCAAGGGAAGACTCTGGATTATCTTCTTGAATACCAAAACAGTGGTATGCCTCGGGAATGACAACACACTTGGCAAAAGTAGGCTTCCAAATTCAGTGGCGATGTGTTTGCCAATGGGATTAATCACACCTATTTTTAGGATAGCATTTCTGGCAGGGGAAGCAAGCAAAGGGAGGAAGCATTTGAAAATGCCCACTTCTCCACGGACCAGCCTATTCTGAAGGAAATCAACCCTAGATATTCATTGGCAGGACTGATGCTGAAGCTGAAGCTCCAATATGTTGGCCACCTGATGTGAGGAGCCAGCTCACTGAACAAGACCCTGCTGTTGGGAAAGATTGAGGGCAGGAGGAGAAGGGGACCACAGAGGATGAGATGGTTGGATGGCATCACCCATTCAATGGGCATGGGTTTGAGCAAGCTCCGGGAGATAGTGAAGGACAGGAAGTCTGGCATGCTGCAGTCCACAGGGCCACAAAGAGTCAAACATGGCTTAATGAGGGAACAATTTCTCCCCAGATCAGCTTACTGATGCCAGTCCCTTGGACAAGGCTCATATATGAGACAGATCTACCTTCATAAGCAGCCATCCTTCCATAGCAAAGCTCTACCTCTGAGAACTTAAAAGAATTAGATAAATCTAATATATCACTGATGCTCCACAAAGTTATATCTGATCCCCTGTCCTCTCTCTTCTCTTCTGTAAATTGCAAATTTTTTTTCCCACATTGTCACAGACTTTCCCCACCAAAGCTTCTCTCCTGGGGAAAAACGGTTGGATTTAATTTTCTGTATATCTAATCCTGAAATTGGAAAGTTAATCCCACAGTACTGTTTACATAAGCTATTGGGTTTTCTTTGGCAAAGTCAAGAATATGGAAATTGTCACATATTGCTGATGTGTTTTGTATAGAAGACAAAAGGGTAGGAGATTGTCTGCCATTCTGAACAGTTTCTGGCATGGCTGCAAAGTAGCTATAAGGCATTCTTCTGCTTTGATTATTGTTGAGACCTTTAGTCGTGTCCAACTCTTTGTGACCCCATGGTCTGTAGCCCACCAGGCTCCTTTGTCCATGGGCCTTCCCAGACAAGAATACTGGAGTGGGTTGCCGTTTCCTCCTCCAGGGCATCTTCCTTACCCAGGGGTCGATCCCATGTCTCCTGAATTGGCAGGCAGATTCTTTACAATGGAAACCCACTCCAGTATTCTTGCTTGGGAAATCCATGGACAGAGTAGCCCGGCGGGCTACGGCCTTTGGGGTTTCAAAGAGTGAAACATGACAGAGTGACTAAGCACACATGCAAATGTCTTATAAGTAAGTTCTTTCCCCATCATTGAAAGATCTAAACGTCCATGCCTGCATGGCACATTGGATACCCAGCACGAGAATGAAATGAAATTCACTCCCAAAGCACACCGCTGGGAAGTTTCACAACAGCAGCTGCAGAGAGAAGATCCTAAGAATTTGGGATCTTCAGGTGGTTGGAAGGGCAAATAAAAAAAAAGGAATAATCCCAAATAATCAAGAGTTAGAACACCATGGGCACTTCAAAAATCTTCTATTATTCTGAGTTGAGGGCTTCCCTTGTGGCTTAGTTGGTAAAGAATCCACCTGCAGTGTGGGAGACCTGGGTTCGATCCCTGGATTGGTAAGATCCTCTGGAGAAGGAAATGGCAATCCACTCCAGTGTTCTTGCCTGGGAAATCCCATGGATGGAGGAGCCTTGGAGGGCTACAGTCCATGGGGTCACAAAGAGTCAGACATGACTGAGCAACTAATTACACAGTCTATGCAAAACTGATTTCCAATCTAAAACTCGACTCTGAATGATAGAGTCCACTGGAGGTCAGTCTAGAATCTTAACTCATGCAGGGTCTCTAAAGATAGCCTTCTCTTGCCTTTTTTCTCGGAAAGCTGTGTGATGATGTGTTTCTTCAAATAGCAGAATACATCGAGCTTCTCTGGCAGTCTAGTCGGGAGGACCCTGCACTTCCCACTGCCGGGGGCTTGGGTTCGATCCTTGGTCAGGGAACTAAGATCTCATAAGCCATATGTCATGACCAAAACCCAAAAAAGCAGAGTACATAATGGATGGAAAGATTTGCTTTCCAAGAAGCAGTGGACTTCATAGAAAATAGTCAGAGCCATTGAGTCTCATGAATTCCAGGTGAAGACTGGGACAGAAAAGGATGTTCAAGGGAGATATTGAGGGGAAAAACATCAGTAAACAGAAAAAAAATGGAACATTTGGTCATTTATGCATGCTCATAGGCTGCCCAGTTGGACAAATGGTGCTTTAGAAAAGGGTATCCACCTGCACACACCGTCAGACTTTGACTTTATTATTTTTCCTTTGAGAAAAATTTCATTTCAACAAAAGAAATACTTGGTGTTGTATTTTATTTTTAATCTTTATTCATTTATTTATTTTGGCTGTGCTGAGACTTTGGCTGCATGTGGGCTTTGCTTTAGTTGCAGCGAGCATGGTCTGTTCTTCTCGGCTGTTCACAGATTTCTCATTATGATGGAGTCTCTTTTTATGGAGCATAGGCTCAATAATTGTAGCATGTGGGCTTTCTTGCCTCAAGGCATATGGGCTTCCCGGACCAGGGATCGAACCCATGTCTGTTGCATTGGCAGGTGGGTTCTTAACTGTTGGACCATCACGGAAGTTCCCTACCTTGTCTTCAAAGCCAAACTACTAGTATTTTTTAAGGCCCAACAACAACCTCAAACAGCTAATTCCTGCCCCGGGGTCCACCCCCTCCCTCACAAGTATGCCTGTCCTGAGAGGAGAGCTTCTGGTGAAGACAGTCCTTGAGATGGGCATAACATTTTTTTGTTGTTTTTGTGGAGGGAAAGCATTTAGAAAAATGAACAGTAGGTTCACAGCAAACGTGAGTATGAAGTTGTGAGGCTGTTAAACTGCCTCTGGTTAAAACAGGTCATTCAAAAGAGGAGAGTTTTTTAAGACAGTCAACGGGAATTGGCTGTGTATCTCAGGAAACTCAAACTCTAGACTCTGTATCAGCCTAGAGGGGTGGGGGGAGCGAGGTTCAAAACGGAGGGGGTATATGTATACCAATGGCTGATTCATGTTGAGCTGTGACAGAAAGCAGCAAAACTCCGTAAAGCAATTGTCCTTCAATAAAAAAATTTATTAAAAAAAAAGAAATACATTAAAGAGCAAAGAAAGAGAAAGGGGCTTCAAATCCAAAGCCTTAGTTTAAATCTTGGCTTTACACCTTATTAACTATATAATACTGATTCATTTAATCTCTCTTTTCTTCAATTTTTTCACCTGTTAAAAGGAGGGTTAAGTATGACTGTATTTAGGGTTACTGGAAAGATTACATCATTTTAAACCAAAAAAAAACAACAACAAAAAACCAAAAGCCAGCTTCATTAGTCGGTTTGTTGTTTTCCTTTTTCCCCTTATTATTGGATGTGTTCTTTCCAGAAAGGCTGCCGTGGCTGATAAGTGACGTAATGCCCCTTTCAGAAAGCCTTTTACTCTTGGGGTTGTTTTCCTTGTCTTTTGTTTAAAAACCAAAGTCACAGAAAGTTCTCGTGGTAGAGGGCTTTTTGTCTGTCCTACGGGAGGCCCATTGGGCCGGTTCAGAGGCATCACTGCCATTTCATCATTCATCCCCTTTTTCTTTCCTGTTTCTGGAACGTTGCATAAGGTTAAATTAAACACAATTATCTCAGTTTGCTTTTCCTGCGGAAGTCCGTCCTTCTAAGTGGCTCCTTGGAGGCGCTCTCTGAATCCTGTGGGTCTTAATTCCGTGAGGTCCTTTCATGACATTTTTCCCTGTTGTAGAAATTTGTCCAGTGGTCAAGCATGCCCGTGTGTGGAAGCCAGGTTTTCCTTTCATCATAATCTGGCTTTTTCTGAGCTTCTACCCTGGTGCTGGGAAAGATTGAGGGCAGGAGGGGAAGGGGATGACAGACGATGAGATGGTTGGATGGTGTTACCGGCTCAGTGGATGTGAGTTTGCGCAAACTCTGGGAGTTGGTGATGGACAGGGAGGCCTGGTGTGCTGCCGTCCATGGGGTCGCAGAGAGTCAGGACCCGACTGAGCGACTGAACTGAACTGAGCTTCTGCAGTGAGAAGTATTGACCCTCTCCCGCCAAACCCTGGCCACTGTCAATAGCACGCTTTACCATCTGCAGCTAGCATAGCCTGCATTTCTTCAATACACTTTACACCCGGTAAATAATCTGATGGCGTGCAGGTAGGTCTCTGTATTATGAGATGAGAGTGAGGGACTCAGCTCCCTTATGTTTATTTTTAAAAGAGACTGTTTATTTTTAAGGAGTTGCTTTCTTCCGAGCAGGAACCCGCTCACGAAATCCATGTGGGGGGCTGGCATGTTGAGCCGGCATTGTGACCCGATCTGATCCTTGGGTCTCTTTCTCAGATGATGGATGTTGCTGGAACTCACTTATTCCCCAGTGCAGACAACTGTTTCCTCTTGCCTGGAGGTCCCTTCCTATGATCTAGAAAGCTCTTCTTCATGGATTGCGGGCTGTCTCTCCTTCCTGCCTCTTGTGGTCCATTTTCACCATTTTCTTTAAAGAATTTTGCCTTCCTAACTTAACTCTTGTGTGGTGTGTTCAGTCACTCGGTCATGTCCGATTCTTTGTGACCCCATGGACTGTAGCCCGCCAGGCTCCTCTGTCCATGGGCTTCTCCAGGCCAGAATACTGGAATGGGTTGCCATTTCCTCCTCCAGGGGATCTTCCCCACCCAGGGATTGAACCCAGGTCTCCTGCATCTTCTGCATTGGCAGGCAGATTCTTTACCATGGAGCCACAGTCTTATTAAAACTAGTGAATTTCTGATGTTCTTGACTGTGTGTGTGTGTGTGTTTAAATTGGAGGATAATTGGTATACAATGTTGTGTAAGTTTCTGCTGTCCCTCAGTGTGAATCAGCTATATGTATATATATCCCCTCCCTCTTGATTCACACCTCACCCAACCCCTCTAGGTCATCACAGAGCCCTGAGCTGAGCTCCCTGTGTTATATAGCAGCTTCCCACTTGATGTCTATTTTACACGTGATCGTGTATATGTGTCAGTGCTGCTCTCTTAATTCGTCCCGCCCTCTTCTTCCCCCTGTCTGTCCACGAGTCTGTTTTCTATGTCTGCATCCATGTTCCACCCTAGCCTAAATAGGTTCCTCCGGACCATCTTTCTATATTCCATATACATATGCCTTAATATTCGATGTTTGTTTTTCTCTTTTTCACTTCCTTTCCTCTTTATGACAGAATCTGCATTTCTCCACCTCATCAAAACAGACTCAATTCTGTTCCCTTTTTATGGGCAATATTCTGCAGCCTGGAAGTCCAGCAACATGAATGGATCAAGGATCTGTGGTACATACACACAACAGAATACTGAGTGTATTTTTAAAAGCTCTTTGTTTGGGAAGTAAAATTGAGCATCTAAATGAGTCTCCTTGAAAGAGGGTGAAAGTGAAAGTCGCTCAGTTGTGTCCGATTCTTTGTGACCCCATGGACCCATGGAATTCTCCAGGCCAGAATACTGGAGTGGGGGTAGCTTTTCCCTTCTCCAGTGGCTGTTCCCAACCCAGGGATCGAGCCCAGGTTTCTTAAATTGCAGGTAGATTCTTTACTGTCTAAGCCACCAAGGAAGTACCTCTAATAAAGTGGTGTTAGTCTTTAAGTCCTGTCTGAGTCTTTGTAACCCAAAGCCCTGTAGTTGACCAGGCTCCTCTGTCCATGGGATTTTCCAGGCAAGAGTACTGGAGTGGGTTGCCATTTCTTTCTCCAGGGGATCTTCCCAACCCAGGAATCGAAGCGAGGTCTCTTTGGAGGTTCACATATTTGAAGCTCACCTGTAAAAGTCTTGTATAAGCAATTCCTCCCCCTCCCCATAGACACAGACAAGTGAAGTTTATAAGTTCATATGGAAGGCGGTTACCTGGAGTGTCATAAATTCAGTCTGTTTTCCTAACGACCAAATTAATTCAAAGACAACCTCAACAGAGGCTAGATGTTTTGCATATGGTTGTTTTAAAACCTCTTGGACATGATCACTCTGCCCTCCTCCAGTATCTGAAGCTCCTTCAGAATTCAGTCTTAAAACGGCAGTGTCGTGTTGGTGAATTCCCACTTGGCGGGGAGTCTGCCAGGTGAAAATCTAACGTGAAGGTTTTATCTGTGTGTGCATCATGCACTCTGAGTAATACCGCCGGGGGTGTGGGCCAGTGGAGCAGGCAGTAACAGAGATGTGCTGACGGATAATTAAAGGTGGGGGAAATAGAACCATCATGCAGAGGATTTAATTGGGTTTAATTGGGTTAAGAGGAATAGGCCAGAAGGAAAGAATAGCTCTTAATAGGAGGTCTGAAAATAACCAAGGAAAGCATTCATTGCAAAAAAAAAAGCTATGACATCTGATGATGGTACTGCAAAAGAAAATCTACCTTTTTATATCCTGCTCTGTGCAGAAGGAGGTGAAAGGGAGAAAGAAATCTTTCCATGTGTGTGTGTGTGTGAGTGTTTGAAAAGTGCAAAATCTGAAAGTGTTAGTCACTCAGTAGTGACCGACTCTTTGCTACCCTCTGGACTGTAGCCCACCAGGCTTCTCTGTCCATGGGATTCTCCAAGCAGGTATACTGGAGTGGGTTGCCATGCCTTCCTCCAGGGGATCTTCCCCACCCAGGGATCGAACTCTCTTGCATTGCAGGTGGATTTTTTGCCATCTGATACATATATAAGAAAAGCAAGAAAGAGTTCTGAGTTGTGAAAGGGGAGATGCCACAGGTTCCACATCAGAAAGGATAGAGTTATCTTTAGGGTTTCAAGATTTCTCCAGTAAACACTCGGGAGCTTCTATAACACTGAGGCTTTCTGTGTCCTTTGTCTTAGACACGGATCACAGGAAACAAGTTTGAGACAGGGCCAAAAGCAGTGGGTTTATACACGCCACCATCAGTCCTGTTCCTCCCTGGATTGCTTCTCCACGGCTTTAATGAGTGGCGACTCCATCTGGGTACATAGCACCCAATGGCATTTGTTTTGTTTTGTTTTTCGAGTATAGTTGATGTACAACACTGTTAGTAGGGGGAACAATGAGTGCTTGACACATGGCATTCCTTACTTTACTTGCAGAGGTCACATCAGTAGATCCTCAAAGGCCCTCTAGGATGAAATTTCTGCTTCCAGGAGGCATAGAGGCTGGGACTTCCCTGTGGTCCAGTGGTTAATAAGACTTCACCTTCCAATGCAAGGGGCTGAAGGTTCCATCCCTGGTCTGGGAGGAAGGATCCCACATGCCTCGTGGCCAAAGGAGCAAAAACATAAAGCAGGAACAATATGGTAACAAAATCAATAAAGACTTTAAAAATTAATAATATTAATAATAATAAAATAGAGGCTGGATCATGGGACTCAATGGAGGTTTATATCTGGAGTATGAATGGAGTTGTCAGAAAGGGAGAGGTTTACCAACTACCCAGAGGAGATGAGCTAAGGAGTGAGGCTTTGAATGCTGACATGGCCTTTCTCATCCGGGTGCTTTCTGACTTCTCCCTGCATCTTGTCTCTTCCTTTTCATGGAATAACCTTTGCTGAGGACCTGCTGTTTCCCCAGTATCAGTATTAATCATCTGTGGTCTTTGACCTTCAATTGCTCACCTTCTGGCAATGAACGTCAACCTGGAGGAGCTGACTCTGACATAATGTGTGTTCATGGATGCTTCTTGCTGTTCATAAGCCCTTGTAGGCTTGTATCCACAGGCTTGAAATTCAAGTCCTTCACTCCTCTGTTACCATGTGACCGAACACCTTGGACTCAGCTCTGTCTCCGTATCTAAGATGTTCAAACACATCTCTCAGTCGCGCCATCTCAAGTTGCAGCCTGCACAGGTCCAGGGTCCCACAGGAGGAGGGGAGGGGAGGAAGTGGACCAAGCATTTGCTCAACTGTACTAATTTACACCTAGGCTTGACCTCATCTTCTGGAATGTAGACTGTCTTCAGATGGAAGTTTGATGGATGTATCTTCGTGTTGATCGAAGTGGGTTTCACTGTGGAACCACAGTGGAACCACCTTAATAAGTAATTACAGCTAGCTCTCATTTCTCTAAGGGACATGTCTTGTACTATATGTACATATGTTTACATACTCATAAGTGAAAATGAAAGTTGAGGTGGCTCAGATGGTGAAGAACTTGCCTGCAATGCGGGAGACCCAAGTTCGATACCTGGGTCGGGAAGATCCCCTGGAGAAGGAAATGGCAACTCACACCAGTATTTTATCTGGGAAATAACATGGACAGAGGAGCTTGGCCAGCTATAGTCCACCGGATGGCAAAGAGTTGGACATGACTGAGTGACTAATAACTTTCACACATGCGTGTGTATTTATATATATAAGAGAATATGTATATATAGTCACACACACATGTATTCCCATATACCTACATGCAGTAATATGCATAAGTGTCATTCTATTCTATGCTCATTGTGCAAATAAGGATATGGAGACATTCATGATATTTCATCATGTGTGTTGGATCTCTTGATTTATACTTTTCATCACATTTAGAAATTTTAGTCAATACTTTCAAACAAATTTATTTTTATCCCTTCTTCCCTCTTGGGGTTGCATTTACATTATTTAAGATTTTTTGGGGGGGGGGCAGAAAGAACATGGCAGCATTGATGGCCAACAACCTTCTCTGTTGCTGATGGGTTGGCCAAGTTCAGGAGGTTTGTTCCTAAGCCTTGCCCCATACTCCTACCAGATGTTTAATCCCTCGATGAGACAATGTTTTGATGCCCAGTGGTGCATATTGGAGCCTGTTTTTCAGATTGCTCACGCTTGACCCATCTATCTAGAAATGGGTAGTCAACATCACATGTATTTTGTTGATCATCTGCAACACAAGGAACATTGACCAAGGTGTTGTAGAGGTTTCCAAAAAATGGAGAAGGTATACTTCTGAGCCCAGGGAACTTAATTCCTCGGTGGGTTGGTTCAAAGATAGACATACAAACATACACATGCATTCACATTTCATATATTATTGGCTTAGATGTAGATGAATGTATATTTTAAAGCTTGTTGTTTAGTCACTCAGATGTATCTGACTCTTTGTGACCTCATGGACTGTAGCCCACCAGGCTCCTCTGTCCATGGGATTCTCCAGGCAACCATACTGGAGTGGGTTGCCATGTCCTTCTCCAGGGGATCTTCCTGACCCAGGAATTGTACCCAGATCTCCTGCAATGATAGGCAGATTCTTGACCACTGAGTCACCAGGGAAGGCTGTATTTTGAAACTGTATACGTGTAGCTACACATGTGTATATATAGTTTCAAGCATAGTTCAGTTCAGTCACTCAGTCGTGTCTGACTCTTCGAGACCCCATGGACTGCAGCACGCCAGGCCTCCCTGTCCATCACCAACTCCCAGACCCTACTCAAACTCATGTCCATCAAGTTGGTGATGCCATCCAACCATCTCGTCCTCTGTTGTCCCCTTCTCCTCCTGCGTTCAATTTTTCCAGACTCTGTGAAATAACCCTGTGTGGTCAAATATGGGAAGAAGGCAATAGATTTTTTTGTATTGGACAGTGAGTACAAGGACTCCATGAATATTAGGGGTAAAGAGAATTAGTATTCATTCTGAATCTGGCTGTAGACCTCAGGTGCTTGAACCTCTAGTGACATTTTAATCCTGCTTATAGAGGGTTTGTGGTCTTGAAAAAGTACATCCATTAAGAACAGGGTTGTAAGGCTGCCTTATCTGCTTCTGACACCACTAATCTTCCCGTATCCTTCAGTACCAGGGGTCTCCCCTGAACTGTGATTTCCTACTTCACTGGAGATCTTTCTGTCCCCACGACTTTCATATTTCATGTACACTCGGGGCGTTGGTTTAGTCGCTAAGTCGTGTCTGACTCTTGTGAGCCCATGGATCATAGCCCACCTGGCTCCTCTGTCCATGGGATTTCTCAGGCAAGAATACTGGAGTGGGTTGCCATTCCCTTCTCCAGGGGAATCTTCCCGAGCCAGTGATCGGACCCGGGAGACCTGCATTGCAGGCGGATTCTTTACCACCTTGCCACCCTGGGAAGCCCGCGTACACTCTGCCTTGAAGATGACATTCAGGTTTCTGAGGACCCTTGGGCTGAAGGTGACTGATGAGGTCACTTCATCCAAGTCCTCGTGGCTCGGTCCAGGAAGCAGAAGCCCTGGGCGCAATGTGATGTTTCAGAGGTCTGCTGGCTGATTGGTGACCAAGGCAACGGCCGTCTTGGGTGACCTGACTCTGTGTGAACGATGCCGTCAGCCTCTGCTGCTTTTTCTGGATTGTTTGGGCAGCTGGTCTATCTCCTTGGGCTTGGAATGTAACCTTGGCGTTGATATTTTTCCTTCTCTCTTATTTTCTGATTTCTAATTTATGTATTTTAATTGGGAAATAAATATTTTACAATATTATGATTTTTTTTTTCCCCATGCATCAACCTAAATTTTCTTTTAAAATTTCAGATATTTTTTAAGTGCTTGGGAAGATCAATTTTGGAGAGAAACCTACAGAGATGTGCATCTTCTAATGGAAATTTGCACTGTATGATGAAAGAAACTAAAAGTGTTAGTCGCTCAGTCGTGTCTGACTCTTTGTGACCCCGTGGACCGTATAGTCTGCCAGGCTCCTCTGTCCATGGGATTCTCCAGGCAAGAATGCTGGAGTGGGTTGCCATTTCCTTCTCCAGGGGATCTTGCTGACCCAGGGATCAAACCCAGGTCTCCCACATTGTAGGTGGATTCTTTACCATCTCATCCACCAGGAAAGAACAGTACAATAACCATTCTCAGAAAATATGCACTGTATGTTAAATATAAATAAAAAGCATTTATATATATGCATATATATATATATTAAGCAAATACATCTACTGCCATACTAAAAAATAGAGTGTCACCATATCTTTGTATAGCCATATGAATTGCTACCCAGAATAGAGTAGTTACTGTTCTAGGTTTTGGTTTTTATAATGCCCTTGCTGTTTTTCTATTTCAGCACAAATACAGCTTTATAGTTTTATACAGTGCCATAAAATAACATCACATCATATGTCTTTTTCTGTGACTTGCCCTTTACTTGGAGGGTGTATGTGTTTTGACTCAGATCTGCGTTTTATTCATTTTTCACTGTTGTGTAATATTCTAGTATGCTCACATGTACTTATCCATTCACCTCTTGGTGGATATCTGGGATTTTTCCAGTTTTTTTTTCTATTACAGTTTTGCTTGCAGATGGAACTTTCTGGGCAGGTCTCCTGACTTGAATATCAAGGAAGCTCTCTAGGAGACATGCAGACTATTTAGGCTATATAGTTTTCATGCATTCATTGTGTGTATGTATTTTTCTGCACTGGAGTCGTGTGCATGCTAGATGCTCCTCTATGTCACAGAATTGTTTTCCCGGGGAACACACTAATTTGTCACCAGCCAGGCATGGAACTGCTCCACGTCCTGTCTCAATACTTCGTCCCTCTTGCCTTTTGCATTTTTGCTGACCCTAAATGACCCCTTCTCTCTTTCACCAATACCCAATGAGCTAATCTCTCTAGTCCTGTGTTAAGACCCTCTGCGGATTTGAGTACTTTCTGTGTGTGGCATCTTGGAAAGGGGAGACATCAGAGATTGTTTTGAATTTATCTAATGTGAAAAGTGAAAGTGAAGTTGCTCAGTCATCTCTGACTCTTTGCGACCCCATGGACTGTAGCCCACCAGTCTCCTCCGTCCAAGGGATTCTCCAGGCAAGAATACTGGAGTGGGTTGCCATTCTCTCTTCTTCAGGGGATCTTGCCCACCAGCGATCTAACCCGGGTCTCCCGCATTGCAGGCAGACGCTTTACCATCTGAGCCCTCTGGGGAAGTCCCGAATTATCTAAGTATTTAGAAAAAGGATGGTCCTAGTTACTGGAGCATGGAACAAAAGTTATGAAGGCAGTTTGAAAAGCACAGAAATGGGAATTTTTTCAGAGACAAGATGTCTTGAAGGCCTGACACCTTGACCGTGGTGGTCTCTGACTGAGTCTGATGAGAGAGCTCCATACAAACCCTGGAGATATCTGCAAGTAACTTGGCTTGTATTTGGAAATCGTGTTTGGTAATATGTAATCATTTGTTTTTTTAAAAATTAAACACATGTTTATTAAATTTTCTGTTAAATATTGAACACTTTTGTTTGTCCTAGGGCTGAAGTGATTAATAAGATGGATAGAATTTTTAAATTAATTTATTTTACTTGGAAGATAATTTTTAACAATATTGTGGTGATTTTGCCATACATCCACATGAATCAGCCACAGGTGTACATGTGTTCCGCATCCTAAACCCTCTTCCCACCTCCTTCCCCATCCCATCTCTCTGGGTCAACCCATTGCACCGGTTTGAGTACCCTGTTTCATGCATTGCACTTGGGCTGGCGATCTGTTTCATGTATGATATATACATGTTTCAGTGCTTTTCTCTGAAATCATCCCACCCTCCCCTTCTCTGCAGAGTCCAAAAGTCTGTTATGTACATCTGTGTCTTTTGCTGTCTCTCATATAGGGTCATCGTTACCATCTTTTTAAATTCCATATATATGCGTTAATATACTGTATTGGTGTTTCTCTTTATGACTTACTTCACTCGGCATGATAAGCTTCAGTTTCATCCACCTCATTAGAACTGACTCAAATGTGTTCCTTTTTTTTTTTTTTATAGCTGAGTAAATACTCCATTCTGTATATGTATCACAACTTCCTTCAGAATGGATAGATTTCTTTGAAACTTATTTTTTTGTTGGAATGTAGTTGACTTAAAATGTTGTGTTAGTTTGAAGTGTACTGCAAAGTGATTCTGTTACGCATATACATACATACATATGCAACAGAATCTGGTTCAGAATCTTTTCCCGTGTATGTCCTTACAAAATATTGAATATAATTTCCTTTGCTATACCATAGGTCCTTGTAGTTTAATTAATATGTAGTAGCGTGCGTGTGTCAATGCCAAACTCATAGTTTGTCTCCCTTACTGTTTCCCTTTTGCTAACCATACGTTTGCTTTCTGTGTCTGTGGGTCTGTTTCTCTTTTGTCTGTAAATTCACTCGTATCTTTTCATTTTTTTAGATCCACATATAAGTGATATGATAATTGCCTTTTTGTCTGACTTACTTCACTTAATATGACATTCTCATTCTTTTTTATGGCTGAGTAATATTCCATTGTGTGTAGATCATGTCTTTATCCATTTCATCTATCCATGATAGATGTTTAGATTGCTTCCATGCCTTCTGTTGTGAATTTTGCTGCAGTGAACGTAAGGGTCATGTGTCTGATTGATGTTTTATTCCAGATACATGCTCAGGCTATCCAGTCTTGAGTCCACCACCTGTGATCCATTAGCCCCTTTTTCCTGGATTTATTCTGTGTTCTGTCTCTCATTGCAAAGTCCTCTTGCTACGGCTGTGCCCCAGATGTGTTCCTGACCCATTAAACTTGAGCACAAGAACAGAAACGGTGATGCAGGTGATCTTTAGGAGCCCCTCGCTGGGCACCAATCCACCTGGAAGGCAGTTCCTATGGCATCTTTGCTCTTTGATTATTTACATGTGAGCCTCATGGTTCAAAAGTGCAGATTTTGATGGGCTCTGCTTTTTTAGAAGTTCAACTACATGGAGGGGTGTACAGAGAACTGTCAGATTTGATCAAAGACAGAGTAGGATTGTTGTCCATCTGGGAGATAAAAATCAAAGCCAGAATTTTTTTTTTTTTAAAGGAAACACAAAAATATACCAACTGGCTGAATGCTGGCATGGAGCGAGTCTTGAAGAAGTATTGGGTGTGTGTGGGTGTGTGGGTATGTGTTGTAAGCCAGTGAAAGAGAGTGTATGCATGTGCGAGTGTGTGTTGTAAACCAGGGAGAGGCGTGGAGGTTTTAGACATTCGTAACTGGCGCCCCGGGCTATCTCACAACAGAGATATGTGTTCTACGGTAAAAGATGAACCACACACCACTTGAAAAAGTGCCAGTGTGACACTCTTAGAAAGATCAAGTCGTGTCTGACTCTCTGTGACCACGTGGACTATAGCCCGCCAGGCTGCTCTGTCCATGGGGATTTTCCAGGCAAGAAGACTGGAGTGGGTTGCCGTTCCCCTCTGTAAGAGACCTTCTCGACCCAGAGATGGAGTCCACTTGGGTACCATAAAAACACTGGCGCGTCCTCCCTGGAATCAAAAGACAAAAGAGTAGATCTTGAGAGGTACACAGGCTCTGCAATTTGGGGAACGGCTCTTGCAGACTCTCCAGCCCACAGTGTGGAAGGCCTGTTGCACAAGCTCCTTCATTTGGACAAGGACCAGGATCTGTTGGTCTTGTTTCCCTGATGCTTCAGGGTGCGAGATGAAAGTGCATCTTCCCAGTGCCTCTTGTTGTTGGCAGCCTCCTGAGAGCAGATAGCAAATCCCAGATGTTCCTGGGAGCCTGAGAGTAACACCAGAGAAGGGCTGTTTCTCACCTCATTAATTCTCTCATTTTTTTTTTCCTTTTTTTTTTCCTGGGAGGTGCATCCTCAAAGTTCTAACATGTAATGTATTTCATGACCACAGAGTTGTGAGGCTATGAACAACCCGGAGACATGATTTTACTTCTTGAAAGGCCAAAGCACCAAGGTAAATTTGACCTGAGAGCTCAGTTGGTAAAGAATCTGCCCGTAAATGCAGGAGACCCAAGTTCGATCCTTGGGTCGGGAAGATCCCCTGGAGGAGGACATGGCCCCCTCACTCCAGGATTCTGGCCTGGAGAATCCCATGCACAGAGGAGCCTGCTGGGTTACAGTCCATGGGGCTGCAAAGACTCAGACATGACTGAGTGACTAGACCACCACAACCACCCCTAAATTAAACATATATATATGTTTCAAAATTAAACCAGTCTCAGTCTGAGTGATGTTCATTTTGGGAGGAAGTCCACTGCAGTTTTATTTTGCATTGTTTCTAGACTGACAGATCTGAGTTGGGTGGAGCCTCGCCTTAATGACAACCTCAGGCAGAGTGACGGTCCTACAGAAATCTTTTGCAGATACCCAGTCAGGGGTCTCCCTGGTGATCCAGCAGTTGAGATTTCCACCTGTCAGTACAGGGCACGCAGATTTGATGCGGGAAGATCCCGCATGCTGTGGAGCAGCTAAGCCCAGGGTACACAACTACCGAGCCCAAACTCTAAAAGCCCGCAAGTTCCGACCACTGGGCCCGTATATCCGAGAGCCCTGCTCCCCAATGAGAGAGTTGCCTCCGCTCGCCAAAACCAGAGAAAGCCGGTGCTTCCCCCAAAGACCCAGCACAGCCAAAAATGGAGAAATATATAGACAAATCAAATTATGTACTTTATGTCATGTATGGATGTGAGAATTGGACCATAAAGCGAGCTGAGCACCGAAGAATTGGTGCTTTTCAACTGTGGTGTTGGAGAAGACTGTTGAGAGTCCCTTGGACTGCAAGGAGATCCAACCAGTCCATCCTAAAGGTGATCAGTCCTGGTTGTTCATTGGAAGGACTGATGCTGCAGCTGAAACTCCAATCCTTTGGCCACCTGATGCAAAGAACTGACTCACTGGAAAAGACCCTGGAGCTGGGAAAGATTGAAGGCGGGAGGAGAAGGGGACGACAGAGGGTGAGATGGCTGGATGGCATCTGCAAGCTCTGGGAGTTGGCGATGGACAGGGAGGCCTGGCGTGCTGCAGTCCATGGGGTTGCAAAGAGTCGGACATGACTGAGTGAACCGAGCTGAAATGAAATTACATAAAAAGAAAGCACAGTGCTCTTAAAAAACACCCAATCGAGTTATAAAACTCGTGTTTTATATATACGTGTACTATCAATATTTTATGAGTATACACATATATTATGTGTAGCTGGAATGTTCCACTCCCTGTGAAGTTATTTTCAGTGAGAAATTTACATGGGAAGTCTTTTTTTCTTTTTTCTTGTCTTCAAATGTATTTGAAGGGTTTCCCTGGTGGCTCAGACAGTGAAGCATCTGTCTGTAGTGCAGGACACCTCGGTTCAATCCCTGGATTGGGAAGATCCCCTGGAGAAGGAAATGGCAACACACTCTAGTACTCTTGTCTGGAAAATCCCATGGACGGAGGAGCCTGGTAGGCTACAGTCCATGGGGTCGCAAAGAGTCGGACACGACTGAGCTACTTCACCGCACTCAAATGTTTTGGTTGGTTAAATTTCTTCCGTGGAGAAGGAAATGGCAACCTGCTCCAGTATTCTTGCCTGGGAAAGCCCGTGGACAGAGGAGCCTGGCAGGCTGCAGCGGGGTGGCAAAGAGTCAGACATGACTGATTGTGTACATACACACACACACACACGCATTTATTGTGATTTTTAAGTGATGAGGAGGATGACCGTTTCAAAGGTTTATTTTAAAAATCTTTGTTGTCTGTAATGTTAAAACAATTAAGGCTGCCAAATATTTGAATGTGGCCACACATATATACACACACAAACATATATCTGGTGCCACTGATAATTCTCACACGCACCTAGAGATGCTTAGTCATTTAGATGGCCACCAAAAATCATAAATTTGACGATGTATACCAGCAGTTCTTACTTTGAGATGATTTTGCCCCCTGGGGGTCTCTTAACAGTGTCTGGAGACAATCTTGATCTTGAAACCTGAATTGCTAAATCTACTTGGTATAGAACAGTAAAACTGAGACAAAGCTGAGACTCTTGAGACTTCCTTGGATGGCAGGGAGATCAAACCAGTCAATGGTAAATGAGATCAACCCTGAATATTCACTGGAAGGACTGATGCTGAAGCTGAAGCTCCAATCCTTTGGCCACCTGATGGGAAGAGCTGAACATTACCAGTGTCGCCAGATAAATGTTTGTGTGCATATGTACATGCGTCACCTTCAAATATTTGGCAACTTGAAGAACGGTGGGGTCCAAAGTGTCACCAGTGCAGACTCTGAGAGACAGTGCTGGAGGTTGATGGTGCTCCGTTTCTTGCAAATTGCCAGATTTTAGAAAGTGAGGACATAAGGTAGCTGGGAACCTATGGTTATTGTGACTCCCTAGCCTGGACGTCGTGACTGTCCGGGTAATGCTCCACCCCAGGCCAACGCCGGGCTCCCCCTCCAATGTCCTGCTGGTTCTTGGTCTCTCTGTGGCCCCCCGGCTCCTTGTGGGGAGGTTGGCTTGAGCATAGGACTCAAGCATGAAGGCTCCGTGTGACCCCACTTGCTCAGTGGTAAACAACGTGTCTCTCAGAGGTGTTCTCGTATATGGAGCCAGGAATGATGGAGTGGACCAGCCTTCCTCGAGGTGCAGGCCTTGTCAGTCCTGGGACCGATTCCCTGCCTGGGTGCTTTTCGTTGTCATTCAGTCTCTAGGTTGTGTCCAGCTCTCTGCAAACCCATGGACTGCAGCGCGCCAGGCATCCCTGTCCTTCCCCATCTCCCAGAGCTTGCTCAAAGTCATGTCCATCGAGTCGGTGATGCCGTCCGACCGTCTCATCCTCTGTCGCCCCCTTCTCCTCCTGCCCTCAGTCTTTCCCACGATCAGGGTCTTTTCTAGTAAGTCACCTCTTCACATCAGGTGGCGATAGTATTGGAGCTTCAGCCTCATCATCAGCCCTTCCAGTGGATATTCAGGGCTGATTTCCTTTAGTTTGATCTCCTTGCAGCCCAAGGGACTCTCAAGAGCCTTCTCCAGCAAGACAGTTTGAAAGTATCGGCTGAATCCTCCTTGTATGGAATGCTGCCTTCCAGGGACGGTGTGATGCCTGGTGTAAGCTAACCCAGTCACTCCCCCAAAGAGTTAGAAGCAAGGAAGTGAAACGAGGCTCAAATAGTTTAAACTCTTCGCTCCGTCTCTGTACGTGGTTCATGCCAATAGGGGGCTGACTTCAGTGCATTTTATCTCTATGTGCAGGAGCCTTTGAGCGGCTGTGTGTACAAGCTCCCCACCTGTCAAGTCAGAAAGACATAGAGAAAATACTGCATATTAACACGCACATGTGAAATGCCGAGAAATGGTACAGATGATATTACTTGCAAGGAAGAAAGCGGGACACAGTCGTAGAGAACAGATGTATGCATACCAAGAGGGAAAGAGAGGGTAGGACGAATTGGGAGGTTGGGATTTATGTACATACAGTATTGATATTATCTGTAAAATAGATAACTACTGAGAACCTGGGCTTCGCTGCTGGCTCAGCCACTAAAGAATCCACCTCTAAATCAAGAGATCCAGGTTCAGTCCCTGGGTTGGGAAGTTCCCCTGGAGTAGGGATAGGCTACCCACTCCAGTATTGTTGGGCTTCCCTGGTAGCTCAGATGGAAAAGAATCTCCCTGCAGTGCAGGAGACCTGGGTTCAATCTCTCGGTTGGGAAGATCCCCTGGAGACGGCAGTGGCTACACTCTCCAGCATCCTTGCCTGAGAATCCCATGGACGGAGGAGCCTGGTGGGCTACAGTCCGTGGGGTCACAGGGAGTTGGAGACAACTGAGCGACCAGCACTTTGACTTTTCAATGAGAATCTAATGTGCAGCACAAGGATATCTAGTCGGTGCTCTGTGTTGATCTAAACGGGAAGGAAATGCAGATAAGAGGGGATCTATCTGCGTGTATAGCTGATTCACTTTGCCAAAGAGTAGAAAGTAGTTGAACATTCTAAAGCAATCAAACCAAAGGGTCAAGGCTCACTCATTGACCCTTGCTCAGTGTTCAAGTAGTTGGACATTCTAAAGCAACTACGCACCAGCATCTCCTGATATTGAGGGTACGTTTTCTAAACCCCGACACTTTGGCTCACCCCAGTCCCCAGAAGGCATGGCATGCCATCCACATAAAGCTCAGAGAGGTTGAATCACATCTCCCCGCTACACAGAGGTAGCATCTGGCCACCCAAGTCTATCAGAATCAGATATGACTGACACCTCCTATGACCGTGAGCCAGGGTTGAGAAGGACCTGCCGAGGCTGGTTCTAAACCAGAAAGGATTTTCAGGATCAGAGTGTCCAATCAACTCCACACCTCTGCCCCATTCTTTTCTGTTCCTGAATTATTCAGCAGTTGGATCACCGCGCGGCAGGAATCCAAGTGTGGTCTCCAGTGCAAACATAGACCCAGACACAGCAATCAGCCGTTGGGTGCGATTCGTAGCTTTCCCTGTTGATGCTACCACCCGGCATCTCGTGTGTTTCCATCCGGCTCTGATTAGCTCGGCCCGGGATGTCACGGATGGCGGAGCTTCCCCCAGGGATGTTCTAGCTCCCCGATAGACAGATCTGGCGCAGCTATGTTTCATTAAAAAGTAAATTATCTGTCTGACATATTTTGCTCAGCCCTGTTCTATGAAATGAGATGCATAATTACATTCTGGTCCAGAAAGACTCTTGAGTAACCCACTGTGTCCTTAGAAACACATTCGTCTATTCTGGGTTGCAGAGTGCTATGTTTTCAAAGGCAGGGTCTGATGGAGAGTTGGAGAAGGGAATGGCCACCCACTCCAGTATTCTTGCCTGGAGAATCCCATGGATAGAGGAGCCTCATGGGCTACAGTCCATGGGGGTCACAAGGAGTCTTGGACACAACCGAGTGACTGAGCAGCTGATGGAGAAAAGACTGGTGGTTGCCAGCGGTGGGGAGGAGGAAGGAAGGATGGAGTTGGAAGTTAGGGTTAGCAGATGTGAGCTTTTATTTACAGAATGGAGAGACAACAGGATCCTCCCGTATAGCACAGGGACCTGTATTCAGTATTCTGTGATAAACCATCATGAAAAGGATTATTAAAGTATGTTAACTTATAAGTGAATCACTTTGCTCTAACGCCGAAATTAACACAACAGTATCACCAGCTATATTGTTTACTTACTTAAGTCGTGTCCGGCTCTTGCGACCCCATGGACTGTAGCCCACCGGGCTCCTCTGTCCGTGGGATTCTCCAGGTAGGAATACTGGTGTGGGTTGCCATTCCCTCCTCCAGGGGTTCTTCCCAACACCACAATCGAACCCAAGTCTTCTGCGTTTGAGACAGATTCTTTACCACTGAGTCCCCTGGGAAGTCCGTAATCAACTATACACTTCAGTAGAAAAATGTTGGTTTTACAAAGTAGCATCCTTGTATCATCGCTTGAAATATTTTCTGTCTCTAATGCATTATTTGTAATACTCAAGTGTGTCATTCTTATGAATATCATACATCCCTTATGTATTGAGAGTCATGGGATCCACACTGAGACACATTGAGATGGTCAGGTTTTTTTGGTTTTTTTTGAGGGGAGGTGGAGGGGAAGCAAGTGGCTTGCAAGATTGTGGATGACTGTTCCACAATCCGAGATTGAACCCGAGTCCTTGGCAGTGAGGGCGTGCAGACCTGATCACTGGACCGCCAGGGAATTCATTCCCAAGGATGTCACTCTTTCAAAGTGGGCTCCTCCCAAACTCCACAGGTAGAGAGCTTAGATGTATCATCAGCTTCTTCCATAGGCTGCAGGCTTTCCTCTCGAGGGCAGGCAGTATTTGATGTGAAGAATCAGGATCACTGCACCAGCGCTCTTAATGATGAGTGATGACTTGATACCACAGGCTGCATGACTTGGTGAGGGTACTGGAGATGTACCATGTTGTTCTGTCTCTTTCAAGGAAGCTAAGGTTCAGGGCAATGATATCTGGAGCCTAGATGCTTGCTACCGAGCTGCCCAAAACCGATAAGTATTCATTGTCTGCATGCATGCTTAGTCGCTTCAGTCGTGTTCTGATTCTTTGAGACCCTATGGATGGTAGCCCTCCAGGCTCTTCTGTCCATGGGATTCACCAGACAAGAATAGTGGAGTGGGTTGCCATTTCCTCTTCTAGAGGATCTTCCCGGCCCAAGGATCAAACCTGTGTCTCTTACGTCTTTGGTTTTAGCAGACTCTTTCAATTTGGTGCTCCCTTTGTGTTGGGCCTCTTAAGTGGTACTCGTGGTGAAGAACTGGTCTGCCAATGCAGGGGACTTCAGAGATGTGGGTTCCATCCCTGGGTGTGGAAGATCCTGCTGGAGAAGGAAAATGGCAACCCACTCCAGTACTCTTGCCTGGAAAATTCCACGGACAGAGGAGCCTGGTAGGCTACAGTCCATGGGGTCGCAAAGAGTCGGACACGACCGAAGCCCCTTGGCATGCCTTTGTATTGGCTGATAAACGTTCACATGGCATGAAGCCTATCTGGTCTGGATGCACACCTATGTTTTACACATCTTAGAAGACTTTCAGAGTTCCACTCAATATCTTAGGGAGTAGTGATGCTTTTATTTTTTAAATATTTATTTTTATTGAAGTATAGTTGATTTCCAGTGTTGTGTGAGTTTCAGGTATACGGTGAGGTGATTCAGTTAGATATGTGTGTGGGTGTGTACATGTGTTTCTGATTCTTTTCCCGTATAGCTTGTTATCACATATTGGGCATAGCTCCCTGAGGTGTATGGTAGGTTCTTGTTTATCTATTTTATATGTAAAGTGACAGTTTTCTTAAACATCCGAGAGACAGTGTTTTGGTTGTGCCTGTCCATTGACGGGCTAATATCAAAAATAGTGAAATTGTAGCTGTTGTTTAGTTGGTCACTTAGGACCTTATGTGACCCAATGGACCGTAGCCCGCCAGGCTCCTCTGTGCGTGGGATTCTGCAGGCCAGAATCCTGGAGTGGGTTGCCATGGCCTGCTCCAGGGGATCTTCCCAACCCAGGGGTGGAACCCACGTCTCTTGCAGTGGCAGGCGGGTTCTTTACCACTGAGCCACCCAGGAAAGCCCAAGAATCAAATTAGACGTCCATACAGTTGTCTTCATCACTGTGAATACATGTTGTGCTGACATGTTGGCTCACGTACGGAAATCTCCAGGGCTCCTGGATTGTTCTGTTGTCTATGGTGGAGTTCACTGTGGAACTCAGGTCAGGACACCGTCTGGCTGGAGTCTACCGCCTGGAGAGGTGCTGCACTAGACTGACTGGTGAGAAAGGATTTTCTGGAGTGATGTGTAGGGTTTTCTGGAAGCTTCCGTTCATCATCTGTGTCTGCTTTTTCCTTCCCTTTAGGCCGCCCGCTCTGCGTCGGCGTTCTGATAAAGGATCTCTGTTTCTGGGAGGTGCTGGACGGCCCCGGCCTCTTTGGAGCCCTGAAGCGGCGGGAATCCGGTCCGAAGATTAAGGCAGCACAGCGGTCTTGCAATGGGAGGCCAGGACGACCGGCGGGCTGGCTGTTGACCGTCGGCCCTGTCTATGCCCCATCGGGAGTGCGTCCGCAGGAAGCCCTTCGCCTCTCCCAGCTCTCGGTCCTTGGAAGCCCCTCTCCCTCCCCGAGGGCCCCCCATTTCCCGCCCTCATCTCCTCAGAGTGTCCTCCCCTGGGCGCCCCCAGCCACCCACCCACCCCAGCCCCACCTCCCCAACCCTGGATGTGCGGGTGAACCATGTCGAGACCCCAGGGACTGGTATGGCTTCCACTGGCCTTCACCCCCGTCTGCGTCATGGTCAACTCCAAGGTCCTGCTCTGGGTCACCGCGCTGGCCGTCAAGTTCACGCTCATCGACGCCCAGGCCCAGTACCCCGTGGTCAGCACCAACTACGGCAAGATCCGGGGCTTGAGAACGCCGCTGCCCAATGAGATCCTGGGCCCCGTGGAGCAGTACCTGGGCGTCCCGTACGCCTCGCCCCCCACGGGGGAGAGGCGCTTCCAGCCCCCCGAGCCCCCGTCCTCGTGGACCGGGGTCCGCAATGCCACGCAGTTCGCCGCCGTCTGCCCCCAGCACCTGGACGAGAGGTCGCTCCTTCACGACATGCTGCCCGTGTGGTTCACGGCCAACCTGGACACCCTGATGACGTACGTGCAGGACCAGAATGAGGACTGCCTCTACCTGAACATCTACGTGCCCACGGAGGACGGTGAGTGCCCGTCTTGGGCCGGCACACCTCCCGCCGTGTGCCGACAGCCTTTTATCACGTCCTGTGCACCCTCATCTCTATGACCCAGTTATTATCTTTCATATTCACAGTGCGGCGACCACGAGTGACCTTGTGCAGCGTGTATTTAAACGCAGCTGGACAGTCCTGTATGGAATGGCTTAGTTCTTTCCTGCATCGCCTTTGTGGTATATCTGTCATCCTTATTTGTAGATGAGAACCCATGCGAGCGTACAGTCTTGCAGGTTACTCTGGGATCACCTGTAAAAGGTGACTCTAAAGAAACTAATAGAATTAGTTTGATCAGCCTTCAGTGAGCCACTGAAAATCGTATCGGGAATAGTGCCTTTGGGTTTAGCGTCGTAAGATGCTACCTCTTTTTCTTTTGAGTCTGAAGGGGAACCACCAGGTGTTTTAAATACACAAGCGAGGGATAGTTCAGTACAACGATTGGACTTGATTCTTTAGAAGCCACGTTGTCGCTGTTAACTTGGACGTCATTTCCTTCCAGTAGTCACTACCGGAAAGTGGCAGATGTGTGTCTTCAGAACAGTCTAGCTATGTCAGAAAAATAATGTTCTTGCTGGGACCCAATGTCCCCTTTCCTTGTGGATAACTCAGCAGTGCAAGTCTTGGTAACAGTAATGTTCCATCTAAATCCAGTGCTTGTAAAACTTGGGTATCTACTTCTTTGTGTAGACTTCAAAAGGCCAACCAGACTGATGCTGGGCTAGATCCGTGAGAAAAATTATGTTCTCACTAGAACAAAGTGACTGTGTTTTTTTGTTTGTATATCACAGCAGAGAAAGTCTGTGAAATCCATCACATTCCATATGTTATTATAACTTAATCCCATGCTAGTAGAACTTGGCTATCTCCTTGTTCGTGAAGACTTTGAATTAAACTGTTTGATAAAGACCAACCAGACCAAAGTCTGGCTACAGTGTAAGCCTGCAAAGCCCATTTTTTGGTTTCTTTTTTACATGTGCTATTTTCATACAAGGAGAAGGAAAAGGGTAGATTGCGATCTTCCTGGAATTTAGAATTTAGAGGTGTCATAGTAGCCATTCTCGTCTACTCTGAAAACCAAAGTGCATCCATTTTCTTGGTAACTTTCATGTACACCTTTGTCTTCCTCCCCCCAACCCTCACCCCCTTTAATCCTTGAGAGATGTTTCTCTATGAGACTCAGCTGAGAGTCTGGCCACAAGCCATGACATTACTCAGGGATATCCAGAATTGCATCGCATCTGCCATGTGGTTCTTTCTTAGGGTGGACACAGGGAGATGGACTGTTGAGGAGAAACCAGGCCACAGGTGTCTGTTAGGGAGATGACAGAGAACGTCCAGGGAAAGATACGGAAGGGTTGGGCTTCATCATATCAGCAGAGGTTGGCATGGAGACAGCCTTTTCGTTGCTATGGAGACAGACGAACCAATCACCTTGCGTAGTCTAGGGCTGAATATGGGGTTCAAGGGGTTAGACCGACTCCGGACGCCTGATTTCTGTGCCCTGCCCTGAGCTGTCCTTGCATGTGGCAGGTCCTAGTACCTCCTTGGTGCATCGACAAGGATGGACAATCCCACCCCAAGCGAATTAAGGGTTCGCCTTTCAAAGCCACCTAAGTCCTGGACTTTCTCATCATGAGCTGTCCACACGAAGTAATTGAAACAAAGATGGAAGGGGAGGCAGGGTAGAGGGAGCAAACCCAGGTAAAAGATTAAAATTGCTTTCACAATAAAGTTGACATGCTGGTGTTTGTGAACGGTTAACTTGAGAGCGCTGCCCTGCCAAATAAGAAACGCGCTTCAGAGACGATGCCTCCTTTTGAAAAAGTGAAAGCGTTAGTCCCTCAGGCATGTCCCTCCCTTTGTGACCCCGTGGGCTGTAGCCCGCCAGGCTCCTCTGTCCGTGGGATTCTCTAGGCAAGGACACTGGAGTGGGATGCCATGGCCTTCTTCAAGGGACCTTCCCAACCCAGGGATCTAACGCAGGTCTCCCGCGTTGCAGGCAGGTTCTTTCCAGTCTGAGCCTTGAGAGGTAGAGCGCAATTAGACCATCCAGGAAGAAAAGTCAATAACTTCCTTGATGGCAGGCTCATGACTGTGCAATTGCGTGGATGGGAACCATAAGCAATTTGGCCATTTCTTTGTGGTTCAGTAGGAATTAGGGGAAAAAAAACATGTGAAAAATGCTGCCGAACAGAGAAGCAATCTAAATTTAAGAATAAAGGCGGTGCTACTTGTTGACTCCTGGGTATTTTTATAGCACTTTTGCACGCTATGTCTCACACCATCTTCACGGGACAATCAGAAATCTAATATAGGCTGAATAGCTAAAATTGGTCTCCCTATAATATGTAAATAATGGATTTTCGCTGGTGAGTGAAGCCACACGCCTGTGGGTTTCCAGAAACAGAAAATCACAGCCTATTGGGTCAGGAGTTCTGTGCGTTTAAAAAAAGATAACTCCTATCCATTTGACAATGAACGTGGAGGCTTAGATGTTTAATTACTGGTTATTCCTAAATGAAGGAACCGTACTTTTATAATAACACATGAAAATTATGGCTTCATGCTGGTCCTCTTTCATGCAAAGAGCTTCCTTTAGGGCATATCAAAATTCGTAACTGTGCCTTTGACTAAATGGATGTATGGTGATACCAGATATTTGGAATTCAAAATTCCACTTTGGCACTCGGGTTTTATTATTTTTTTCCATTTATTTTTATTAGTTGGAGGCTAATTACTTTACAATATTGTAGTGGTTTTTGTCATACATTGACATGAATCGGTCATGGATCCATGTGACTTCACTACCAATCATGTGCCAGCTAAGCTTTACATGTTGGCATGGCAACAGAGACAGCCATTCTTAATTTCCAGAGACACACATTTATTGTAAGCAGAATAGTGGCTCCCTCAGAGAAGGGCAGGCTTCCCACGTGACTCAGTGGTAAAGAACCCGCCTGCACCGTAGGAGACGTGGGTTCTATCCCTGGGGGGTGAAGATCCCCTGGTGGAGGAAATGGCAACACACTCCAGGATTTGTGCCTGGGAAATCCTGTGGACAGAGGAGCCTGGCCGGCTACAGCCCATGGGGTCGCAAAGAGTCGGACACGACTGAAGCTACTTAGCAGGGATGCGCGGCCATACGCGGAGGGAAGGGCAAGTCCCAAACCCAGGAGACATTAACTATTATTACCTTAGAGTGCTAAGTGGAGGAGGTTGCATCTAAAATTAATACCTGCTTATCCGTTGACTTTAAGAAGCAGAGAATATACTCTGGCTTATCTGGGTGGGTCCAGAAGTGATCGCAGAGACTGTTATTTGTGAATGAGGGAGAGAGAAAAGGTGATCAGGGCCAGAGGGAAGCAACAGGAAGAAGGTGTAGTGGCCATTGCTGCCTTTGAGGAAAAGGCGGAGCTGGAAGTCGAGGGATTTGGTGGCTTCTCAAATCTGGAAAAGACAAGAGGCTTGTCTTGAGCCTCCCCTTGAGCCTCCAGAAAGCCCTGCCACCCCTCAATTTTAGCCTGGGGAAACTCTGAGCTTCAGAACTCTTAAGAGCCTCAATAGCTGCCCCTTGAAGCTGCAACATCGGTGGCAATTTGTTAACGGCAGCAACAGAAATCTCCTACAGGATTTGGGCAGCTTTTATCACAGTTTGAAATTTATCATAAACTGTTTGCCTGATTGAAAACAGAGCTCACATACCACTAAACAGTTAATGTGAACTTTCTCCGTTACTACTCATTCTGAGCTGGTAATTCCTTTGTTTACCTTTGTAATTAGAATAGCTTGCTTTTTATTAAGCAGTCACTTTAATGCTGGGTAGTTGAAAATTTGCTGCTTTCTGCTATACATATCAAGGAGTCAACGTTAGTTGTGATGGCTGGATGGAGATTTGCAGATGTGAGGTTTTAAACTCTAGAAAGTAGACACCCAACTTTTGGCTGGCGGTGTTAAAAGTAAGGCAAACCTTACTAGTATTCAAAAGCGATGCTGATTTTACACAGGAGCGTAGTGAAAATGTTAGTCTCTCGGTCGTGTCTGACTCTTTGCAGCCCGATGGACGGTAGCCCCCCAGGCTCCTCTGTGCATGGGATTCTCCAGGCCAGAATGCTGGGGTGGGTTGCCATTTCCTCCTGCAGGGGATCTTCTGAGCCCAGGGATCGAATGAAGGGAACATAATGAAGGTGCTTTAAAAAATATCCAGATGCCCAGAGTGGGTGTAAGTGAATGGCATCAAGGAAAACACCCAAATGGTTCTCTTCCCTCATCTGACATTTAGAAGCAGCTGTACCTCTGAATGGCTTCTTCTCGTGTTAGCATAATCTTTTCAGCTCCTTGTTCTTTTTGTCAAGACCTCAAGATCTGATCTCTTCTGGGTGAGGTGGATTCTCTCCCCTTTTGAAAAACAACTTACTGGTGAATTTATTTGAGAGGATGACAGTTAATTCTCTCGCCTGCCGGGTTTTAGCGAGATGTCTTTGAGGGACATTGCTCTGCAAGTTGAAGGCAGACAGCAGGACTGTTTGACTTCCGTGAACTGAGATACGATCATCGCAATAGTTTCAGCTCACGTCCGTCTTCTGGGGGCTTCCCTGGAGGCTCAGTCTGTCGAGAGTCTGGCTGCAGGAGACACGCGTTCGGCCCCTGGGCTGGAAGGGTACCCTGGAGGGGAGGGCACGGCAACCCGCTCCAGTGTTCTTGCCTGGGCAATGCCGTGGACAGAGGGGCCTGGTGGGCTACAGTTCAGAGGGTTGCAAAGAGTCAGATACAACAGCAAGTATACCACCTACCACCACACATCTCATATAGCTATAAGAAAAAGAAAAAAAAAAAAGGAAAGTTTTTTTTTTTTCCTAGTGTTGAGAACTGTTAGTCTGTATTCTTTTTTTTTTTTTTCAACTTATTTATTTTAATTGGAGGCTGATTACTTTACAATATTGTGGTGGTTTTTGCCAGACACTGACATGAATCAGCCATGGGTGCACATGTGTTCCCCATCCCTGTCCCCCCTCCCACCTCCCTCCCCATCCCATCCCTCAGGGTCATCCCAGAGCACCAGCCCCGAGCGTCCTGCCTCATGCATCGAGCCTGCACTGGCGCGATCTCCAAGTTTCCTGTGTCTCCTTGAGCAGTGGTCATGACAGCCGTCAACCTGGTACATTACACCTCTGGTGCTTGTTTATCTTAAAACTGGGAGCTTGTGCGTGCTGACCACCTTCATCCAACCCCCCCCCCCCCCCCCCCCCCACACACACACACTTCTGGCTGCAGCAAATCTGATCTCTTCTTCTGTGAGTTTGGTGTTTCTTAAAAACGTATTTTTCATTGGAGTATAGATGATAGACAATGCTGTGTTCATTTCAGCTGTACAGCAAGGTGAATCTGCTACACAGATACATAGACCCCCTCTTTTTCAGACTCTTCCCTGGCATAGCAGACGACAGAGTGTTGAACAGAGTTCCCTGTCCTATGCAGTGGGTTTCTACCGGTTATCTATTTTTCATAGAGGAATGTGTATCTGTCAATCCCAACCTCCCACTTTATCCCTGCCCGCCTCCTCACCCCTTGGAAACCATAACTTGGCTCTCTACATCTGTTTTTCTGTTTTGTGGAAGAGGTTCCCTTGTACTATTCTTTTTTTTTAGATTCTACATGTAAGTGATACAGTATGATGTTTAGATTCCATATAGATGTGAGTACAGAATTTGTGTTTTTTAAAACCAGTCTCACATAGCGTAATCCCATCGAGGCCCACTCACTCTTTCAGAAATGGCAGGTATTTCCTTTTTCACAGCTGCGTGATATTCCACTGCACACCTACACGTACACCCCAACCCGTCTGTCCACTTGTGTGTGCCTGGTTGCTCGGGTTGTTCCCATGCCTTGACTCTTGTGTGCAGTCCTGCTGTGAGCAGAGAGGTGTGGATAACTTTTCTGAATCCTTCCGACTCTCAGCTTGGTTTGGCCCTTCCGCTGAGCTTGCAGCATTGATTGGCTAAGAACATGCCTGCCAGCGTGCAAATGCCAGCCCGTGCCTTTGCCAGTCGAGTGATTATGAGCTGTTTTATGAGCTAGTTTATAAGATTATGAGTCCTTGGCTATAAAATAGAGACGAGCTGGGAGATTTCCTTGTACACATATCCAACCCCTAATCCGATGTTTCTGAAGCGTAGTTAATACAAGAACAGAGAACCTGAAGATGTTACTCGCTCAGTCATGTCCGACTCTTTGTGACCCCATGGACTGTAGCCCACCAGGCTCCTCTGTCCAAGGGATTCTCCAGGCAAGAATGCTGCAGTGGGTTGCCATGTCCTGCTCTAGGGGGTCTTCCTGACCCAGTGATCGAACCCAGGTCTCTTGCATTACAGGTGGAATCTTGATTGGCTGAGCCAGCAGGGAATCCTAGAGAACCAGAACTTTTCAGCTGATTTGTACACATGTATTTGCCTACTATAATGTCTAGTACATCATCAATGTAGACTGAATGTAATGTAAGTATTTATACATCATAATGGAAGGGTCAGCTTAGGAAATGGGACTTAAAGTCTGTGACTTCTGACAGTTCCTAATATGGCTTTCACAATAGGGAGGGACTTTCTTATCTATTCTAAATACAGTGGTTTCCATCTGGTAACCCCAAAGTCCTATTGCATTCCTCCCCCTTTCTCTGTAGTAGATGAGTTCCTTTGTGTCCTATGTTAAGAGTCCACATATAAGGGACATCACGTGCTATTTGTCTTTCTCTTTCTCAATCACTTCACTTCGTATCGTCATCTCTCAGTCCATCCATGTCGCTGCAAATGACAGTATATCAAGAATGGCATTTTTTTTTTTTAAAGAAAGAGCAGAGTATTACCTTATGCTTTATTCCTAAGCTCTTTCTCAGCCTGAGTCGTCAACTGGATTTTTAGCATCCCATTTGCCTTTACAGAAATTAATCATCAAAGAAGCATTAAAATTCATTTCTTGGAACAGGCTCTCAGAACATCCAAAGACAATAGCACAATTTTTTTTTTAAATGTCAGATAAAGGAAAAATTAAGTGCCTTTCTCTTCTCATCAAGTCGCAAATAGTTCAGTTGTATGCAGAGGGCAAGAAAATCTAGGTGAAAAACTTAAAGCTGTGTGTTAACATGGTGAGACCAGTGTTTTAGCCAGTCCACATCAGCACGAAGCTCCGTGAGAGTCATTAATTGCTTCCCATTTTCACGTCAGGGGGATGTTTGACGTTGTGTAGACATGGCTTGTAAGTGGAGATAATTAGGAAAGATTATTAGATAAATATCTCCCTGACAAGGACTACTTGCAAATAATTTAGTATTTTGTGAACACGGTTAAATGAGAGTGGATTTCTGGCAACGTGTGTTTCTCTCCCAGCTTAAGAAATTCTCCAATAGAAGAATGATCTTGTGGAGGGTTTAGAAATTGGCCATGTTTCAAATAATCCTGTTTGCCTAGCATGCCTTACAAGTTAGAAAGCCTGATCTCTAAGGAAGAGAATTTTCCATTGCATTTGTCATCTTCCACAATGTGAGTTTTAACTCAGTTGGCAGTTTGTAAGTTTTCTCCACTACTAGAACAAGTCCCAGTGACATTGTTGTTGTTAAGGCGCTCAGTCACGTGTGACTCTTTGTGACCCCATGGACTGCAGCACTCAAGGCTTCCCTCTCCTCCCAGAGTTTGGCCAATTCATATCCATTGTGTTGGTGATGCTGTCTACTCATCTCATCCAAGTCACTTAGGATGTATTAAAAACCATGTTTCCTATGTATGCATGTTTATAAGCAATATTAAAAAAGAAACTTTTAGATGCAAGTTAGTCTGCTAGAAAATGTGTGCGTGTCCGAAAATTTGCTCATTATTTGTGCAGGATCCCACCACCCACAGGGGCGTCCGTTGTGGCTCAGCTGGTAAAGAATCTGCCTGCAATGTGGGAGACCTGGGTTTGATCCCTGGGTTGGAAGGGTGCCTGGAGAAGGGATAAGCTACCCACTCCAGGATTTTGGGGCTTCCCTTGTGGCTCAGCTGGTATAAAGAATCCACCTGCAATGCAGGAGACCCTGTTTCAATTCCTGGGTAGGGAAGATCTGCTGGAGAAAGGATAGGCTACCCACTCCAGTATTCCGGGGCTTCCCTGGTAGCTCAGCTGGTAAAGAGAGATCTGGGTTTGATCCCTGGGTTGGGAAGATCCCCTGGAGAAGGGAAAGGCTACTCACTCCAGTATTCTGGCCTGGAGAACTCCACGGACTGTATAGTCCGTGGGGTCACAAAGAGGCAGACAAGACCTAGCAACTTTCACTTTCTTTCATCCCACCCCCAGGGCATGTAATAGCTTCATTTGCTGCCAGAGACACTGCTGGTTTGGACTGTGTTGTTTATTTTGCCTATTGTCTTGGTGAAGCTGTCAACCTCCTTAGTGTTTAGTGACCTCACTTACGAATAATAATAGTTTTGTGTGTATGTGGGTGTGCTTGCTCAATTGTGTCAGACTCTTCAAGACCCCATGGACTGTGGCCCACCAGGTTCTTCCGCCCATGGGATTCTCCAGGCAAGAATACTGGAGCGGGTAGCCTTTCCCTTCTCCAGGAGATCTTCCCGACCCAGGCATCGAACCCAGGTCTCCTGCATCGCAGACGGGTTCTTTACTGTCTGAGCCACCAGGGAAACCCCATAGTATCATATCTCCTGTAAATGTCTTTTCACATTATGGTGATTTGGGTCTAAGCTACTGTGTAAGAAATAATTAGAAAATAGAAAACATGGGTACGTTCAATAATAGAAAACATGGGTACGTTCTTGTAACTTCAGTTTTATGGCTGTACGGTGTGGGTCTCATTACCGTATCTGTTACAGGAAGATTAAAGCTTCTTCAGTGTTTTGAAGAGGGAGTAGATTCCTGTCTGTTTGATCTCTTGTTTGCTTTTCCTAAACCAGGCTGTTTGTATAATGAATTACATTCGTTAATGTTGGTGCAATGAGTTCCTGCCATGCTTTCTCCTTTATGCTTAGCCAGGCTGTTGATGTAATGAATTAGTTTCATGTTCTTTCCTTTATAGTTTCATGTTGTACTCCCTTTATGGTTAACCTGGATGATTCTGTAATGAATTAATTTCATGTTTCGCTCCCTTTGTGGTTAACCAGGATGATTCTGTAATGAATTAGTTTCTTGTTTTCTCCTTTATCGTTAAACATGAATTAATTTCATGTTTCACTCCCTTTGTGGTTAACGAGGATGATTCTGTAATAAATTAACTTCATGTTTTACTCCCTTTGTGGTTAACCAGGATGATTCTGTAATGAATTAGTTTCATGTTCTCCCCTTTATGGTGAAACATGACTTTGTTTCCTTTTTTATCTCCTCTGTGGTCAATGAAGCTGTTTCTGTAAGGAATTAGTTGCATGTTTTCTCCTTAGGCTGGGTGCAGGGACCTCAGAAAAAGCAAACAAAAGTGGATACTCCATTCCGTTCAGCTATCAGGACCACAGAGAGTTTGTGAGGCATGCAAAGCAACAGCCTTGCATCAATAAATCAGACCTACAAATCACCGGGGAGCTCGCAGACAGCAACTGTGAAAAAGAACTGTCTGTTCACGCCCTGACCCCTTGTTAGGCTGAAACGAAGCTGAGACACAACGTTGTCTCTGTCTCATTAATCAGTTGAATATTCTATGTAGGCTTGGAAAAGTAAGTTTCTACAACTGGAAACAGATTTTTTTTAAATGCAAAAAAAAAAAAAAATTCTTGGTAGATTTCACATGTCTGATGATTTGGGGTGGTGATGATGGAGGTTGGTGTATAGATTGTTCTGTGTTTGTGTGAGTCAGTGTCTCTGTGTGTGTATGATTTTGGACGGAAAGTCCACAAAGAAAAGCCACCCACAATCCGCTCAAGATCCCGTGCATTCCAATTCTCTGGAAGAAGCCAAATTGCCTTCCTGTCTGAGTGTCCAGGCCCTTTGAATTGTCCCTTCATCGGGACAGTGTCTTGTCTGACGTGACTGCGGTCCCGCGTACAGTGCTGACGTTTTTCCTGGGGAAGAGGGTGTGTGCCCTTCTGAAAGGGAGGAAAACTGAGGGTATTGATTTGTCTCAAGCCAAGGAACTTTTGCGGTCCATTTCCACGAGTTCTGAATATGAAGTGTCCCCGAGCACTCCCGTCCCTTTCTTTGCCTTAAGATGGGTGCTGTGTTGTGTTCTGTTTTATGATGTTTTATGTGTTCAGCTTTGAGCTGCGTTGTGTTCTGTTTTATGATGCGATATAATCCATTATTCCATCCCAAAGCAGATATATTTCACCTCACATGCTGTGTCTCCACTGTGGTTCTAACTTGAGCCAGATCCTTTGTGGGTCTCTAGAGCCCAGTGGTGAATCTTTGTGTATTTTTTCTTCTCTCCTCCATTTCTTATTCTCCTTGCAGTCTTCTTGGATGGTTCATTGAGAAATACTGATGAATCACTGTTTGTTCTTAGTGTGTGCAAGGCTTTGGGTGAATGCAACAAAGGCCCGTCTAGTCAAAGCTGTGGTTTTTCCAGTAGTCATGTATGGATGTGAGAATTGGACTATAAAGAAAGCTGAGCACCAGAGAATGGATGCTTTTGAACTGTGGTGTTGGGGAAGACTCTTGAGAGTCCCTTGGGCTGCGAGGAGGTCCAACCAGTCCATCCTAAGGGAAATCAACCCTGAACATTCATTGGAAAAACTGATGCTGAAGCTGAAACTCCAATCCTTTGGCCACCTGATGCAAAGAGCTGACTCATTTGAAAAGACCCTGATGCTGGGAAAGATTGAGGGCAGGAGGAGAAGGGGACGACAGAGGGTGAGATGGTTGGATGGCATCACCGACCCAATGGACTTGGGTTTGGGTGGACTCCGGGAGGTGATGATGGACAGAGAGGCCCAGAGAGCTGTAGTCCATGGGGTCGGAAAGAGTCGGACGTGACTGAGTGACTAAAACAGCAAAAAAGATGATGTAAGGAAATATAAACCCTATGATGGGAAAATAAATGAGTCTCAACAAAAAAGTTTCAGAAAGGCATCAGTAGGCACAGTCAATTCAAGCAGGGAGGGCTTTAAGTTTCCATGGGCAAAAAAAACAAGAAAGAATTTGAAAGTTATCGTTTCTATTGAGGGTCCAAGATGGGAAATCTTGCCATCAGTCTTGAGGTGACTGTCCAAACATACACTCCTTTACCGTGAGATGAAGAAGCTCTGAGTTTCCGAAAGCTAAGCTTCTTGTTTGTTGCTTCTCTGGATGGACCAAGACATAAAAGAGTAGAAAACGGTGAGAGAGGGAGAGATAAAAACCATGACAGAACTGTAGGGAGGTGCTGTGACCGTGCAGTTCAGCATGCAAAGTACTCACTGGGGTTTTTTTCTGCATCGCTCTATTTTTGACATTGGAGGCTTCATAAATGGGATTATATCCGAAGGAATGCTAATGCCTATTTTTCTTCTCAACAGACAGCGCAATAAAATTTATGTCAAAGAGCACAAGATTCCTTTCTTTCTGCATTCAAATATACTTATCTCCTGAAATTAGGAAGAAAAAAATCATTGAAAGCTTTGCTGCCCCTCCCAAATCTTTACCTAGTGAAATGCTTTCATAACGCTACATTTTAGAACCCTGAAATCTTTTGATTTTGATCACGTTACATTAATTTCCTACATTTTGACAAATAGCTTAGGGACTTCCCTGGTGGTCCAGCGGTTAAGACTCCAATTTCCAATGCAGGAGGCGTGGGCTTGATCCCTAATAAGGAAATAAAGTCCCACATGCAGCAGGCTGCATCCAAAATTTTTTTTTTTAAAACGTTTAAGTTTAAAAAATAGAGTAGGAAAGTGTAGAGAGGAAATTGTCTCTTCCTTAAGAAAATTAAATCGATAAAAACATAATAAAGCGCAGTTCGATATTTCCTTTTGAGTCTAAGTCAGGAAATGAGATTAGCATATTGTATAAGGATGTTTGTTTCCTTCTTTTCCCCCTTCCCAAGAAAGGGATTTTAGGAGATTGATTTTAGGGGATTGACCCGGGAAGTCGATTAGCACGTGAATCACAGAATTACAAGGTCCTCCGCAGGCTGCTGTGGATAGACTGCCTGTTAATTGTCTGACCTTAGGTGGCTGCCTAGGTACCAACCGTCACAGCCAGTGTTCACCAGTAGGCGTGCATGTGCTCTCATTCATCATGACATGCGTGTGGCAGCCCTGTTATTGTTATTTTTCATTGGTGGATAGTTGCTTTACAATGTGTTACTTTCTGCTGCTCAACAATGTGAATCAGCCGTGTGTATACATGTGCCTTCTCCCTCTTGAGGCCCCCACCCACCCCCGACCCATCCCTCTGGGTCATCACGAGCGCCGAGCTGAGGTCCTTGTGCTATGTCCCTCGCAGCTCCCCACTGAGCTGTCTCCTTTACACGTGGTGCTGTATGTGGATGGGCTTCCCTGGTGGCCCGGACGGGAAAGAATCTGCCTGCAGTGCGGGAGATGCGGGCTCGATCCCTGGGTCGGGAAGATGCCCTGGAGGAGGGCATGGCAACCCACTCCAGTATTCTTGCTGGGAAAGTCCTATGGACAGAGGAGCCTGGCAGGGCTGCAGTCCATGGGGGTCGCCAAGAGTCAGACACGACTGAGCGACTAACATGTTCACTTTCGGTGTATATATATATATATATGTATATATGTCACATTTTCGTTTTTTCCTTTTTTGGCAAATGCATGTAGTTCTTGGCTCATGCATATTGAACCTGAAATGTTTTCATACTTTTTTTTTTTTTAAGAAAAAGTGATATAGATTCCAATACAAATTATAGAATAAGAAAGAAAATAAGATTCCCTCGGCTTCCTGTAACAAGCAGATCACGTGTACCAAGAGGAAGCATTTTGCAGCTGAGACTTCGATTTCCCCACAGGGAACCCTCTGCAGAACAATTACCAGCTTCAGTCTTTCTGAGGCTGCATGTTTCTCCAAAATACCAAACCCCAGAGGTGTTCCAGGGGAAGGAAGCAGAAAATTGTGACGGAGTGGCCAACACACTAAGGCGCTTGCATTTCGGGGAAAGCAGTGGGTTGCCCAGCATTAAATGCAGTCATTTATAATTTGATTTCATGGAGATGGAATCGTTTCTGAGGAATTAATTAAAGTTCACAGGTAGGAAACAAGGAGTTGAGCTGAGCATCTCAGAGGGCTTTCTCTAGACTTAGGGGAAAATGCGCTTCCTCTAGCCTTGTCTTTAAATGAAGGTTGTGCAATTGTTATTATTATTGCGTGTGTGTTAGCCGCTCAGTCATGTGCAACTCTTTGTGACCCCATGGACTGTAGCCCGCCAGGTTCCTCTGTCCATGGGGTTTTCCGGGCAAGAATACTGGAGTGGGCTGCCATGCCCTTCTCCAGGGGGTCTTCCTGACTCAGGGATCGAACCCAGGTCTCTTTTGTCTCCGGCATTGGCAAGCAGGTTCTTATTACTAATGCTACCTGAGAAGCCCATTATTATTGTTACTTTTTTGTTGTTGTTATTTACGTTATTTATTTAGGGCTGCACATAGGTTTTTGCTAGTCGCTAGTTGCTTGGTCTTCTTGCCTCGGTTCCTCTTGTTGTGGAGCACGGGTGAAGTACTTGTGTTGCACGGGCTTAGTTACTCTGTGGTATGTGGAATCTCTGCAGACCAGGGATCCAACTCTGGTCTCCTGCATTGGCAGGAGGACTCCCCTTATCTCTGAGCCCCCCGGGGAGGCCCCTTATTATTATAATTACTATGGTCATGGTTTAAAGCATGAGGTGTCTGGGGGCACAGCAGGTGTGGGGGGTGGGTGGCATAGTCTGGGGATATATAAATGCTTATTGGGATTCCCTGCTGGTGTAGTGGTAAAGATGCCACCTGCCAATGCAGGATTCATAATAGATGTGGGTTCTAGCCCTGGGGTGGGAAGATCCCCTGGAAAATGAAATGGCAACCCACTCCAGTGTTCCTGCCTGGAGAACCCCCATGGACAGAGGAACGTGACGGGCTACAGTCAGTCCATGGGGTCGCAAACACTTGGGCACGACTGAAGCGACTTAACACACACAGAATGTCAGTTGAAATCTTAAAGACTTTTTGAGACCAAGCCTTGGCTATGCATTCTTCAGACTTTCTTCTTGTCACATGTTTTGAGTTCACCTGAGTTATAGGTTGAATTGTGTCTCCCCCGTCCAAGATATGTTGACCTTTTAGCAGCACCCCCAGTGTGTATGAATGTCACCTTATCCGGAAACAGGGCTTTTACAGATGTCGTCAAGGTAAAAGTGAGGTGATACTGTTTCAGCAGATTCCTTAAATCTGTTATAACTGGTGTCTTTATAAGAAGAGTTAGTGTATTCATTCAAAAATTTCTACTTATGGTAAAAATGGGCAGAAAATCAGTATAGGTGTTTTCCGAAGAAGCCATAACAGAAGTTCAGTGGGTCCTTGAAAAGATGCTCAACATCTTTAATTATCAGGGAACTGCAAGTCAACACCAGGAGTATAAAAAGAAAAAAAACTAGCTTGTGGGAAGCCATCCCGTCTCTATGAGCTTTGCCCATGGAGTTCAAGTGAAGCATTTGCTTCAGCCTTTCAGGAAGGAACTAATATAGGAGGGAAGAGGGTCAAACACATCACCAGCAACGCTTGGTCTTGGGCAAAAGCTTCTTCAATCTGGAGAGCAGATCTTAACAAAACAAAACAAAACAAATCTTAGCATAAGTGTTCATACCTTCCATATGAGCAGATCATGAATTTAATAAACAGCTGTTGAGCCCTTACATTGGGAGAAGGAGGAGAAGAAGGAGAAATAGGAGGAAGACGGAGGAGAAATAGGAGGAAGAGAGAAGAGGTCAACGGAGGTGGGTTTTGGGGAGGGGATAACAGAATGAAGCCCGCAGAGATTCAGAGGGAAAAGAGCTATGATGATGGAGGCAGAGACTCAGAGATGGAAGGGGTGCATCTCCAAGCCAAAACCCACCAAGGACTGAGGACCAACACCCACAGCTCTGAGCTGAGAGAGACACATGGATCAGAGCTTCCCTCACAACCTAGGGAAGGAACCCACTCTGTGAACTCCTTATTACTGCATGTCTGTCCTGCACTACTGTGCGACCATCACATTCTCATCGCTTAAATAAAGCCACCACATTGCTGAGACTTCCCTGCTGGCTCAGGTGGTAAAGCATCTGCCTATAATGCACAAGACCTGGGTTCCATCCCTGGGCCGGGAAGATCTCCTGGAGAAGGAAACGGCAACCCACTCCAGTATTCTGGCCTGGAAAATCCCGTGGACGGAGGAAGCTGGTGGGCGACAGTCCATGGGGTCGCAAAGAGTCGGACACAATTGAGCGACTTCACTTTGAGTTGGTGGTTGTCTCTTCCAATAGCACTAGTAGTCTTTTTCTTTTTTAACACCCAGAGCATTTTGCATTGAGGTATAGCCAGTTAACAATGTCGTGATGGTTTCAGTGGGACAGCAAAGGGCCTCAGCCGTACACATTCATGTATCCACTCTCCCCCAAACTCCTCTCCCATCCCGGCTGCCACATGACATTGAGCAGACTTCCCCGTGCTGTGCAGCAGGTCCTTGCTGGTTCTCCATGTTAAATCCAGCTGTGTGTCCATGTCCATCCCAAACTCTGTGACTGTCCCTTCCCCCATCCTTTCCCCTGGTGACCATCAGGTTATTACAGAGTATTGAGCACAGTTCCCTGGGCTGTGCAGCAGGTCCTTGCTGGTTTTCCATTTTAAATATCAACTGTGCTAGGAAACTTAATACAACCTGGACTATGTATTTTCAACCTGCACCTCCTGCTGAGGCCAGAAGAAGCTAGAACAACCATCCCCCACCTTCACACCTCCTAAAACCATCTCTCTCTCCTTGGGACACCCTCCTGAGACCCTCACAGTCTTCTTCCCCTCTGCTCACCAGAGAAGAATGTCTTGTCTTCCCATTGCCCCAAGAGACGAGATTGTGTTTGAGTGACTTTTCAGCATATACTCCACTAGGAGGTGGAGACACTGGCTGACAAGTCCGTCTCCTCAGTTTCTCTATTTAGTGGGCTCTGCACGAGGCACAGAGGTCATGGTCGGTTGCTGCTTTCTGCTTACTGGGCTCTTTGTATCTTGGTTGTGCGGGGTCTTCCTTGCTGGCGTGGGCTTTGCTCTGGGTGCAATGAGCGGGGGCTCCTCTCTCGTGGTAGCCGGGCTTCTCACTGCAATGACTTCTCTTGCTGTGGGTCATGGGCTTAGTTGCTCTGAGGCGTGCGGAATCTTCCCGGAGCAGGGATTGAACCCACATGCCCTGCATTGACAGGCAGATTCTTCTCATCCACTGTGCCGTCCCTGGGCTACTGTAAGTGTCTCAGGCGGGTGGTTCTCAGGATGGAGGTCATTCCTGGTCTTCCCTTGTCCTGCAGCTCTGTAAATCCAGGGGGGTGCCACTGGCAACCTTGCTTCCCTGACTTTCTTTGGCTTGGTTGTTAAGCTTTCCTATTCTATGGGCCCTGACATGAACAAAGTCAGAGTTTTTCGACCTGTATTCATTCATTCCATGAATACTTATTTGCTGTTGTTCAGTCACCCAGTCGTGTCTAATTCTTCCTGACTCCAAGCACAGGCTTCCCTGTCCTTCACCATCTCCCAGAATTTGCTTAATCTCATGTCCATTGACTCGGTGATGCCATCCAACCATCTCATCCTCTGTCGTCCCCCTCTCCTCCTGCCCTCATCTTTCCAGGGATCAGGCTCTTTTCCAATGAGTCAGCTCTTTGCATCCGGTGGCCAAAGTATTGGAAGCTTAAGCTTCAGCATCATTCCTTCCAGTGAGTATTCAGGATTGACATCCTCTAGGATTGACTTGTTAGATCTCCTCGCTGTCCGAGGGGCTCTCAAGAACACCTACTGGCCAGCTTCTATTTGTTGGTCCACTTGGCTCACTATGTTCCCTACCCCTGTCCTTGTAACCACACGGGAGAAACCGGACAACTCCCTGGAATAATCATTTAGTATAATGAACATGACAGTGTCACAAGGTGGAGAGACACGCGGATATTCAGAGAGACACAGACTTCCCCACGCAGGGCCAGAATCCACTTGGGAGGAACTTGAAGGACATGCAGTTGACCCCATTGCTGTGGGGAGGGGTACTGCTGAGAGCATGAATCACGGCTTCAACGATGGAGCTCAGAGGCCGATGGTTCAAATCAATTCTCTTAGATGAGCGTCATCGTTTAAGAGACTGAGTGAGTGCATTGGAAGTGTTTGCTCAGCCGAGGAACTGAAGTGTGGCTGTGTGGTCAGTGAATTGCAGGTCAGTGTGTTCCCGGCATCAACTGAGCTAAAGAGAATATTGACAGACGTGCTTTTAGCAAAAATTGAGAAGCCCGACACGGACAGGTATTGAACTGAAAGAGGGGCCCCCCTCCTGCGTTGTGGAGATGTGAAGCAGAAGTGGGCAGGAGAAGTCAGGCTGGATCCGCCGTGCCATTGCAAAACAAAACAAAAAAGAAGCGAATGGAATACGGCCATGCCCATGAATTGGCCTATTTTCTGTGGCTGCCGTCGCACTGCAGTGGTGGGGTTTAATAGATAAAGCAGACACCATGTAGTTTGAGAATGGAAAATACTGTTCTTCGTAGGAAACATTTGCGGCCCGTGGTCTGTGAAGTCATTTGGGCATCTTCTCGTGAGACACAGAGGTGAAGGACAGAACCCAGAGGTTCAGGTTCTAGAACACTTGCTTCCAAACTAACTGGTGCTTTTTCAACATGTGTGTGACTATATCCGTGTCCCTGTTGGCTTACTCATTTAGGGAGGATGGACCCTGGTGGCTCAGTGATAAAGAATCCACCTGCCAATGCAGGAGATGCTGGTTCAATCCCTGGGTCAGGAAGATTCCCCCGGAGAAGGAAAGGGCCCCCCGCTCCAGTATTCTTGCCTGGGAATTCCAGAGACAGAGGAGCCTGGTCACAAAGAGTCGGACACGACTGAAGCAATGCACGGGTCCCAAGGAGCTGTGTTTTAATGACCCCGAAGGTCATGCTGGCAAAGATCTTTTCTGTAACAGCCATAAACAAGATGTGTTTGTGTATAAAAACTCCAGGAGTTGGTAATGGACAGGGAGGCCTGCAGGCCTTGGGGTCGCAAAGAGTCGGACACGACTGAGAGACTGAACTGCGCTGATGACTATATGAATACCATGTTTCATGATGGGAATAACTATATGAAGAATCGGCACAAACAAGACCTCACAAAGTTCAACCTGGCTCTTTTTCTTTTTTCAGAGATTTTTAAAATTAAAAAAAAAAAATTTTTTTGGAGGGGGGGATATTACCTTGGTTTCTCCCACACAGTAGTGTGAGTCAGCTGTAATTATACATGCATCCAATCAGTTCTGAGCCTTCCTTTGCCCCCATCCCACCCCTCGAGGTCATCACAGAGCACTAGTCTGGGCTGTCTCTGCTACACGGCAGCTTCTCACCGGCTGTCCATCTTACAGTTGAGAGTGTGTATATGTTGATGCTGCTTTCTGCATTCACCCCACCCTCTCTTTCCAGCAGTGTGTTCCCAAGTCCGCTCTCTATATCTTCGTCTCCATTCTTTCCCTGCAAATAGTTCACCAATATCATTTTTCTAGATTGTTAATAGACGTTAGTTGTTTTTCTCTTTCTGACTTACTTCATTCTGTATGACAAGCTATAGGTTCATGCACCTCACTAGAACTGACTCAAATTCTTTTTTATGGCTGAGTAACCGTCCACTCTTTGTACGTACCACAATTTCTTTATCCAGTTATCTGGCCTTGATACATCCTTAAGCCAAGGATAAATAGTTACTCCTTTCTGCCGTTAGGGCAAAATAGGACAAAAAATGGTGACTCTTGAAAGAAACCATGGTCTATATACAGTAACTTTTTGGAGAGCCCTCCAAGAAGGTCTAATTGTGTATTAGATCTGTAGGCAGTTCAATGAATGGATATGCCACAAGGGATTATTAGAATAGATCTTTGAAATTAAGTCATTTTAAACACAACTCCAACATCACTGTGGATGGTGATTGTCACCATGAAATTAAAAGATGCTTGCTCCTTGGAAGGAAAGTTATGACCAACCTACACAGCATATTAAAAAGTAGAGACATTACTTTGCCAACAAAGGCCCTTCTAGTCAAGGCTATGGTTTTTCCACTAGTCAGGTTTGGATGTGAGAGTTGGACTATAAAAAAAGCTGAGCACCAAAGAATTGATGCTTTTGAACTGTGTTGTTGGAGAAGACTCTTGAGAGTCCCTTGGACTGCAAGGAGATCCAACCAGTCCATCCTAACGGAAATCAGTCCTGAATATTCATTGGAAGGACTGATGCTGAAGCTGGAACTCCAATACTTTGGCCAGCTGATGCGAAGAGCTGACTCATTTGAAAAGACCCTGATGATTGAGGGAAAGATTGAGGGCATGAGGAAAAGGGGATGACAGAGGATGAGATGGTTGGATGGCACCACTGACACAATGGATGTGGGTTTGGGTAAGCTCCATGAGTTGGTGATGGATAAGGAGGCCTGGCATGCTGTGGTTCATGGGGTTGCAAAGAGTCAGACACAACTGAGTGCTGAACTGAACTGAAACACAACTCTCACAACCCAGTATTAAAATGTACAACCAGCCCGTAGATTAATCAATATAATACTAGTAGGTGATTTTGGTGACGTTGATGATAGAAATGAAGAATGTGATGGTCATGAATGATGAGGGGAACAGCGATAATGGTGATGGTGGTCATGATGATTTTGGTGGTACTCCTGATGGTTCTGTGATAACAAGGATGATGACAATAATGACGATGTTGCTGGTGGTGGTATGGGCATGATGATGGTGATGTTGGTGACGAGGTTGATGATACTGATGATGGCATTGCCAGTGTTAACGATGGTCTTGACGATGGTGGTGATAACGATGATGGTGCTGTGATAACAAGGAAGACAATGACGATGGTGTTGCTGGTGGTGGTGATGGTCATGATCATGACGATGCTGGTCATAATGGTTGTGATAATGATGATGGTGCTGTGATGACAAGGAAGATGACAGTGGTGTTGCTGGCAGTGGTGGTGAAGGTAATGATCTTGGTGATGGTGGTGATAATGGGGATGATTATAC
>CM035303.1:129945740-129978240 GCA_020226075.1 Hydropotes inermis
TCATGCTGGCTCTGTGATAATGAGGATGATGACAGTGATGGTGTTGCTGGTCATGATCATGATGATGCTGTGATAATGGTGGTGATACTGATGATGGGGCTGTGGTAACAAAGAAGATGACAGTGATGATGGTGGTGATGGTCGTGATCATGATGATGTTGGTGATGATGAGGTTGATACTGGTGATGGTGTTGCTAGTGGTGGTGATGGTCGTGATCATGATGAGGTTGGTGGTGATGAAGCTGATACTGATGATGGTGTTGCTGGTGGTGATGATGGTCATGGTCATAATGCTGCTGGTAATGATCGTGATGATGGTGGGGTGATAACAAGGAAGGCAGTGCAAGGAAGATGATGATGACGGTGTTGCTAGTGGTGGTGATGGTCATGATCATGATGATGGTGGTGATACTGGGAATGATGATATTCATGCTGGCTCTGTGATAATGAGGATGATGACAGTGATGGTGTTGCTGGTCATGATCATGATGATGCTGTCATAATGGTGGTGATACTGATGATGGGGCTATGATAACAAGGAAGATGATGATGACGGTGTTGCTGATGGTGGTGACGGTCGTGATCATGGTGATGGTGGTGGTGATGACATTGATAATGTTGATGATGGTGTTGTCGATCACAATGAAGATGGCGATGGTGATGATGATGGCGCTGAGGATGGTAACTTTTCTGATGATAGTTTCTGGGGTGGTTGTGGTGAAGATGACTGTGATGATAAAAATAATGATAGTGAGAGAGTATTCCTCCCTCCTTTCCCCTTTGGTAACCATAAGTTCGCTGCCTATGTTCATGAGTCTGTTTCGCTTTTGTAAATAAGTTCATTTGTACAATTTTTTTAATACATTCCAGAGATGATGTCATACAATATTTGTCTTTCTCTGACTTACTTCACTTAGTATGATTATCACTAGGTCCATCTGTATTTCTGCCAGTGGTGCCATTTCCTTCTTCGTGGATGAGTAATATTCTATTGTGGTATATGCATCTGTGTGTGCATGTTTATATATACACACTACATCTTTTAAAAGCAATCATATCTCCATTGGCACTTGCTTTGTTTCCATGTCTTAGCTGCTGTAAAAGGTACTGCTATGAGCATTGGGGTGCATGAATTAAAGTTTTTCCTTTTCTGGATATATACGCAGGAGTGGAATTGCTGGATCATATGGTAGTTCTGCTTTTAGTTTTTTAGTTCTCCGTAGTGAAAGTGAAAGTTGCTCAGTCATGTCTGACTCTTTGCGACCCCATGGACTATACAGTCCATGGAATTCTCCAGGCCAGAATATTGGCATGAGTAGCCTTTTCCTTCTCAAGGGGATCTTCCCAATCCAGGGATCGAACACAGGTTTCCCACATTGCAGGCAGATTCTTTACCAGCTGAGCCACAAGGGAGCCCAAGAATACTGGAGTGGGTAGCCTATGCCTTCTCCAGTGGATCTTTCTGACCCAGGAATCAAACCGGAGTCTCCTACATTGCAGGTGGATTCTTTACTAGCCACGCTATCAGGGAGGCCCAATAGTGACTGCACCAAATTTACATTCTCTTTAACGGAGATGGAGGGAGTTACCCTTTTCTTCACACCCTCTCCAGCATTTCTTATCTGTAGATTTGTTGATGAGGGCCTTTCTGACTAGTGTGAGATCTACCTCATTGTACTTTTGATTTGCATCTCTCTAATTTAGATTAGGATTTTCCTGGTGGCTCAGATGGTAAAGACTCTTCCTGCAATGCAGGAGATCTGGGTTCAGGCCCTGGGTTAGGAAGATCCTGTGGGGAAATAACAATGTTGAGTATCTTTTCATGTGCCTACTGGCTACCTGTATGTCATCTTTGCAAAAATGTCTACTTAGGTCTTCTGCCCACTTAAACAAACTTTTTTTAAAAATAGACTTTTGTGAGCTGTTTGTACAGTTTAGATATTAGCCCTTTGTTGATTGCATTATTTGCAAATATTTTCTCTTATTCCATAGGTGATCTTTCTGTTTTGTTGATGATTTCCTTTGCCACGCAAAAGCTTTTTAAGTTTCATTAGTTCCCATTTCCTTGCTTTTGCTTTTACTTCTTTTGCCTTGGGAAACTGAGATAAGAAAACATGGCTACGATTTATGTTGGAGAATGTTTTGCCTATGTTCTCTTCTAGGGTTCTTATGGTATGCGCATGGCTTTTCTTGGCAGGCATTTTTGTGAATTGGTACATGGAAAAACATGCTTTTGGAAACCCAACATAGCAGTATGTGTGAAAAGAATGAAAAATGCCCATCACTTTTGAATTAGTACCTCGGTCTTGTTTTTACAAAATAATTTTTTAAAAAGTGCTCCTTCAAATTTATGGCTAAGAATTTCTGTTTATGATAGGAGAAATAAAAGATAAATAAAACCAGATGAGAGGGAATTGATGATCTCAGAAGTAATTGATGATCTCCTCATGGAATGAAATACTGTGTAGCTTGCTTTCATTTACTGTGTTTGAGGACATGCTTATGAATAACATCTCAGGTACGGGACTAGCTAGCTGGAACCAGAGTTGAGGGCAGACAGCAGAGCCGATCCGCTTTCAATCCTTCTTCCTTTTGGACCACAGGAATTTCCCGTATTTCTTTACAGCCAATCAAAGAGCCCTTCTGTGACTAGCACATGACCAAGGGAGTCTCACCAGCAGATTCCTATGTGTGCAGATAAAGAATGCGGCAGGTGAGCAGTGGGAGTTATGGAAAATGGACAGTGATCGTTGGGGTCGCACCCACTCTTGACAGTTGGCACACAGGGTCTCCTTAGAACTCCTTGACCGTGAAGGTACCCGGGAACTGAGGTCTGGGTTCAGAACCTGCCTCAGGCATCGGTAGGTAGCTGGATGTCCTGTGACATACCACGGACCAATGACCAACCCATTCCATCATTTTCCCATGCCCTGTAACACCGCTTATCCACACTCAATCAGAAATATCATCTTTAGGTTCTAAATGATTTCTTGTCATTCAGCTGCTAGGTTGTGACCGCTTCTTTGCAGTCCCATGGACGGCAGCACACCAGGCTTCCCTGTCCTTCACCGTCTCCCTGAGTTTGCTCAGAGTCATGTCCACTGAGTCGGTGATGCCATCCAGCCATCTCCTCATCTGTCGCCCACTTCTCCTCTTGCCCTCAATCTTTCTTGGCATCAGGGTCTTTTCCGGTGAGTCGGCTCTTTGCATCAGGTGGCCAAAGGATTGGAGCTTCAGCTTCAGCAGCAGTCCTTGCAATAGATATTCAGGGTTGATTTCCTTTAGGGTAGATTGGTTTGATCTGACTCAGTGATACACGTCAGATGCTGAAGTGCAGCCTTTAGGTGTGAACCCAGGGCTGGCCTGATGGATACAGAGTCAGGACAACAGGGTCTTCAGTGGGCAGCGTTCTTTCACAGTTTGGAGATCTCTGCGTCCTCCATACTCTGCTTAACGTCTGGTGCAGGGAGATTTGATTGTATAAATATGTGTCTCCTGTTTCAGTTGCAGTCCTTTCCACAGACAGGGGGCTGGACCACTAATGTGAGACTGCCTCAGCTTGGCATAGGATCCTGACTTCACACAGCTCTTAGTGGAGCACATTCTTGTCAGTTGTGTTTGCAAGAATTGTTCATGTAACTTCATGGCAGAACAAGGAACAGCATCAAAAAACCCTGAATGTACAGCTCAGACGGGAAAGCGTCTGCCTGCAATGCGGGAGACCTGGGTTCGGTCCCCGGGTCGGGAAGATCCCCTGGAGAAGGAAATGGCAATCCACTCCAGTACTCTTGCCTGGAAAATTCCGTGGATGAACGGGCCTGGTAGGCTACAGTCCATGGGATCGCAAAGAGTCGGACACGACTGAGCAACTTCATTGGTTCACTGATACATATACATATATATATAAATATTGTAGTTGCTGTTCAATGGTTGTTGCATCTTACTCTTTGTGACCCCATGAACTGTAGTCCACCAGGCTCCTCTGGCCTCCAGTCTCTCCCCGAGTTTGCTCAAATTCACATCCATTGAGTCAGTGATGTCATCCAACCATCTCATCCTCTGTCGTCCCTTTCTCCTCCTGCCCTCAATCTTTCCCAGCATCAGGGTCTTTTCCAGTGAGTCGGCTCTTCACATCAGGTAGCCAGAGTATTGGGGCTTCAGCTTCAGCATCAGTACATATGTAATATACATATACTGATATATATATATATATATATATATATATATATATATGTACTGATTCAATAGTATCTAAGTATGCCCAATATTTTTAGCAAGCCAATATTCCTCGTGGATAAGCATATGTGTTCCTAAAATGTTAGTGATGCAAAGCGATGGTGATCTCAGCCTTCAGCCACTTTTCTCACGCTGATGTCATTTCTCAGGGATGATGACATTGATCTCATTTCTCATGATGGTCTGTCCTGTGCTGTGTGAACAGTCAGCCATCTCCAAGGGCTCCCCTACCCCAAACACCCTCCCCCTGACACCGAGTGCTTGGGAAACACGGAAGGTACAGGATCTCTGTGACTCCTGGGGTAAATTCCCAGGGAGGTACATTGGAGCCCAATTGCAACAGATCTCCAGTGCTGCAGAGACGGCAAGAGAGGGCCAACATTTCTTGACCATGTGGGGAAATGCCAGCCGCTACCGTGGGCACCCTACCCGTATGAGCTCATTTATTCTCTTTGGGAATTATCTTATTGACAGCCGGAAGTCTCACCAAAGAACATTTCTTAAGCGCTCGGATGGGATGCTCTGGTTTGCATCTGTAGATTGCAGGCTCGGACGGCCCACTCCGTGTTCACTGGGCCAGCTTCTTGATGGTGTTATTTGGTTTCTTGTGCAGAGAGCTCATCTTTCCCTCCATTGTCTTGACTCGAGGCCTGAATGTCTGGCCAAGGAAAGACTTAATTGTGTCCACCGAGGCGTCTCATTTCCAGGGACCATCAGAGAAGGTAGAATGACTCAGGTTTCCCCACCCTCCCCCAACAAGCTGACTGAGGGCTTCCTTTATCCAATGGTCAGTTTGCTGAGCTTCTTTATCAAGAAATGGAGGATTTCAGGACTCCCCTGGGGGCCCAGTGCCTAGGCTTGCACCTTCCAATTCAGGGGGTGCAGGTTTGATCCTTGGTAGGGAAAGTAAGGTCCCATATGTCCCCTCCAAGAACCCCAAAATATAAAACAGAAGCCATATTGTGATACATTCAAATAAAGACTTTTTTAAAAAAGAAGTAATGGAGGATTTAGACGAGGAAAGGGTAGCACATACAAGGACAATGTTGTCTCAATTATTGTTGTTTAGTTGCTCAATTATGTCTGACTCTTTTGCAACCCCATGGACTGTAGCCTAGTCAGGCTCCTCTGTCCATGCGGTTCTCCAGGCAAGAATACTGGAGTCGGTTGCCATTCCCTTCTCCAGGGGATCTTCCCAGCCCAGGGATCAAACCTGAGTCTCCTGCATTTGCAGGCAGATTCTTTAGTGTCTGAGCTGGCAGGGAAGCCCAGTTGTTTAAGTTCCTTTTTGTTTAATTTTCGCATGGAAAAGTCTGCTGGCAGAAGTTGTACGTGGTTGGTTCTGATTCCCACATTAGGCTATGAACTTCTTTAGGTCATTCTCGTCCAAGTGGTGTACTAGTGTAGAAAGATTCAAAGGGAATACTCACAGGTACATTTAAAAAGAAAAGATGAATCTTCCTTCATGATAGAAGAAATGAGGAAAGCCTCGCTTACCACAGCCCATGGGGTCGACTGAACGACAACAAATTATGAAATGACAGACAATTATCTCAGAGCTCCTTTCCTCGCTGCATTGATGATAGCTAGAATGAAATACCAGAAAGAAATTCTCTGCCCTTTTTATATACAACTGGGACAAAAATGTCCCCATATGCAAGCACTCTATAAAGAGCACACCCTATGAAGAGAATGTTCCACCATCACCATTAGCAAAATTAGCCAGTGCTCATTATCGTGGGATTTGTGGTACATTTTACATCGTCCTGATTAGATTCAAGAAATGAACAATAAGGCCTAATTGATGAAAAACAGGCTATAATTTTGTGCTTTTAATATAATGGCCACTGGCCAGATACAGACAAAGGGAACAGGGTTTGGTTTGTTACTTTAGATCCGTTTTTTCCCATCCTCCTCGAAAATAGCCGTGATTTACAGTTTTAATATATTTTTCACGCACAATTAACATCATTGTTGCCAGGTTTACGGAAGAGCTAGGAGTGTGAAGCTGCAGTGATTTATGTGGGATGCGTGAAACAGAATTAATGCCACCAGCAGCCAGAGTTTAATGGGAAAACGCTGAAGCACAAAATCTTAAAAATGAAAAGAGGGCTTAGTCGCCAAGACTTCTCTGCCTTGGCTACGCGTCTGGCCTCCGTGGGGGCTTCTCCAGGTGGCGCTAGAGGTAGGGAGGCTGGTTGCTAGTGCAAGAGATGAAATAGATTCGGGTTCCATCCTTGGGCTGGGTAGATCCCCAGGAGGAGGGCATGGCAACCCACTCCAGTATTCCTGCCTGGAGAATCCCATGGACAGAGGAGCCTGGCGGGCTAAATCCATAGGGTCACAGAGTTGCCAGCCACTGAAGTGGCTTAGCACACACACACACACACACACACACTGTCCTTGTAGATGACTCTTTTTACTCTTTGCGTCCCCATGGACTAAATAGTCCATGGAATTCTCCAGGCCAGAATACTGGAGCCGGCAGCCTTTCCCTTCTCCAGGGCATCTTCCCGACCCAGGGATTGAACCCAGGTCTCCCTCAATGTGGGTGAATTCTTCCCCAGGGGATTCTTTAACAGCCACAAGGGAAGCCCATTTTTAACGACAACAATAGTGAATTCACACTGAGGATTTCTCTCCATTTCACATTTCTCGTGGACTTTCCATATGGGATAATAGAATGACTCTGTGATCAGAGGGACTGAGGGAAAATCCAATGGTGTGATGGACATTTGCAGAAAGAAATGTGGCATTAGGCGTATTTTCAGAATTAGAACCCCACCCCCCCTTTTTTTTTTCCACAATTGGTACAGAAACAGACAGCCATGCATTGGTTAGACAAATAGGTTTTTTAAATTGAAGTATAGTTGATTTACAATATTGTACACTTTCGGGTGTATTTCTTTCAGATGCTTTTTCACTATAGGTCATTATAAGACACTGGATATGGTTCCCTGTGGTATCCAATAGGTGTCTCTTGGTTTTCTATTTTATGTACAGTAGTGTGTTAATCGCAGACTCCTAATTTATTTCTCCCCTTCTTCCCTTTTGGTAAGTGTTTCTTTTGTATGTCTTTAAGTCTGTTTCTGTTCTATGAATAGCTTTCTTTTTTTTCATATTTTAGATTCCACATACAAGTGATATCACATGGTCTTTGTCTTTTTCTGTAAGATTTACTTCACTTAGTATGATCATCTCTAGGTCTATGTTCCTGCAGATGGTATTATTTCATTCTTTTTCATGGCTCAGCAATATTCCACTGTGTATATATGTACCACATCTTCTTTACCCATGCATCTTTTGATGGGCACTTGGATTTCTTCTGCAAATAGGTTATTGTAGATATTTTAGATTAAAACAAAATTGTCAGTCTTGGGTGCTTGGTCTGACTTTGTATTTGCTTTTTGATTTGTTGTTGTTGAGAGGGAGGGAGGGGACCTTTTCACTGAATCTTGGAAGGTTAACTGGAGGAGGAAATGGCAACACACTCCAGTATTCTTGCCTGGGAAATCCCATGCGCAGAGAAGTCTGGTGGGTTACAGACCCGTGGGGTCACAAAGAATCAGATACAACTGAACACAGAGGCATGGAAGATTGAAATACACTCTTGGCAGGAGGTGCACCCATAGACAGATTTCTTGACTTTTTGCTCGCCTTTGTTTGAGACGAGAAGCAAGTAGCCCGCCTTCAAAGCGCAAAGATGTGACCTCCTACACATGACACCTGTTCTCTTTTAATGGAAAGGGAGACATTTTGCAAAAAATATGGACAAGGTAAAGACCTTGCCAGAAAATATTCAGCCATCTGTGAATTCAACGTTTTGGAGCATTGATTATACTTAGGGAAGCCTGCTTGTCTATGTAGCTCGTAAATGTAGACAGGTAAAACCAGGCGTCAATCCATGGGTTCAACGACGCTTGTTTCCAGAATGCCTTCTCCTTCACTCTGACCTCAAAGCTCCGTCCTGTGTGTCATGGCAGGTTTTCTCTGATTTGCAGAGCATCTGTTTATCAGATGACCTGCTTTCTTTCCAAATCCCCTGCAAGCAGGACTCTAGTAACAGGGCTGTATTCCTCTCCAAGAGTCCCAGGTTGCTGATGAAGGGGGCATTCAAAGTATAGCTGAGGCTTATTACCCGTTAAATGGACATACGTTTCTGCCTAAATATTAGACTTGTGTTTTCTCTCTCTCTTTGAAGGGAGGACTTCAGTTTTGTCTGCAAATGCTGCTATAATTCCCAGCATCCATTCCTCTCCGTTCTCCTAAAACTCCCCGAGCTGTGGGATGGGGTGAAATTCCCACCCCTACAATGCTGGAGGGTTTGCAAGTTGTCCTAGTCTTCTCAGGAGAAAGCACAGCAGTAGGTAGCAAATGCTAGGAAGACATCACACGACACGAGAGTTTTATCTTCAGGAAGAATTCGGATATATGCAGAAAGACGCAGGTATAAGGCATTTTCATAGCTGAGCGCTTAAGATGGCAAAAAGGGGGAAAAATGGATGCGCTGTTTTTCACAGTCTAGAATTTGTTATGCAATTAGAGATACAATATAAGTGTGGGATATCAGCCATTAAAAAGCCATTATAGAGTAATATTTAGTGACATGGCGGAAACAGACTGTGTTGTTACGTCAAAAGCATCTTAATCGTGTTAATTTCCTCCATTGCGCTTGCAGTGTTTTTAAGTTTCCTTGTATAATCTATTCTGGGGAGCCTCAGCTTTATTTCTTATTATGACAAGAAGAGAAAAGAATGACAGGCTGACACAGTGGATATTGAGAATATTTACAGTGGTGTCAATAGAAGATCCTGCCGGCTTTCTTCATCCTTCAGGGTTCATCCCCTTTAGGGACCCCATGTCTTGGCTCAGGGCACCAGACACAGAAGTCATCATGCTCTGGTTTAAAGACATCAGCCATAAAAATTGTTTAAACATTTCAAATGTCTTCCCCCCATTCCCTGCCATCGTGACCACCACGTCTGAAGCAAAAATGAATTTTTTTCATTGATCCATCATCCCTCAACATTTTTTTCCCCCTCCCTTAAATCTTTTTGTGAAGGACATATTGAAGAAATGCTAATCTATTTCAAGGTCACGAAATTTTTGTCTTACATGTAGTAGTTTGGAAATGCTGGAGTTCATGCAGGTGTTCTTATCTATGTGGATTTTATTTGCACGTATGGTGTGAGGTAGGGATCTGATGTTATTGCCCTCCAAATGGTGAACAAGTGTTTTCAAGACAGAAGATAAGCAGTGTATCTTTAGCCAAGGATTTATAGTGTCACCTTGGGGTCCAGATAGGGAAAGATGGCACGCATGCAAAGGGGTATTTTGAAAGATGTGTATGTGTGTGTGTGTGTGTGTGTGTGTGTCTTTGTGCGTTCCGTTGCTTTAGTCATGTCTGATTCTTTGAGACCCCACTGACTGTAGCCCACCAGGCTGCTCTGTCCATGGGATTCTCCAGGCAAGAATACTGGAATGGGTTGCCATTCCCTTCTCCAGGGGATCTTCCCGACCCAGGGATTGAACTAGGGTCTCCTGCATGGCAGGCAGATTCTTTACTGTCTGAACCACCAGAGAAGGCCAGTAAACTAAACTAGGACTCAAACAGAACAAATAATCTGTGTTTCTCTTCTTCACCCGTTCTCTTCCTTCTTTGTAGACGTTTATTCTTCCCTGTATACACACTTGAGAATCTGTGTGTCAAAATCTGCAAAATTCTGTTGGCTTTGTTGAAAGCTGTATTGGATTGAAGGATTTTTTTTTTTTTAAGAAATAAAATAAAAACAGATACTTTTCCAAATTCTTGAAGTCCCCATCCCCATGCATAAACTGGCAGAATGCAGCACTTACTGAATTCTTATTTTAGCTGTGTTAAAATGATGTAGTAGATCACTTGTGTTGGGGGTGAAAGTGATCTTATTTCCTATGTCACTTGCTGCTTCTGATACAAAATGATGTCTTGACTCTCGATAACGTTGATTGTATATTGAGCAAGCTTTTTAAGTCATCTGCTCTTTGCAGTGCCTTAGCAATTAAAGTGCTGGCAGCTAAGGAAGCCCAGATAGCCTAGAGTCCGCTCCACAGCAAGAGAAGCCACTGTGTTGAGAAGCCAGAGAATCAGAACTAGATAGTAGCCCCCAGTCCACACTGTGGTCTTTTTTTGTAGAGAAAGCCCACACACAGCAGCAAAGACCCCATGTAGCCAAATATAAAATAAATATGTAATAAATAGATTTTAAAAAAGTGTGATGGTAACTAGAGGGTTTTTTCTTTTTGCAAATGGCTACTACCAGATAAAAAAGATCACCTGCAATTTGCGGTGTTTTAGTAAGTTATTAATATAATTTTTTTCTATACTATGAATAGGAATTTGTTTTTCCACTCACAAAGGAGTCTTTATTTTTTTTTTTTGATCATTTCCACACTTTATTTTGAATATTGTAAAAAAAAAAAATAAAGTAAAAGTCTTGGCATATCTACAGTTGATTACATGACATCTTTCTATTATTTTCTCTTTGCCTGTTTTTTTTTCTTTACCTGGTTTAATAATTTGTTTTTCCCTATTAATGTATTTTGAAAATAGCCCCATGTTGATCATGATGTGGACTTTTAAAAAATTGTGAGTGCCCCATTAAGTTTGGTTTCCCAGTGTTTCACTTAGGATGTGTGCATCGGTACATGCATAAGTGAATTTGATTTAAAATTGTATTTGAATTTCATTTACTTTTGGCAACTGAAAAAAAAAAATTTCTTTTGTTGTTGTTTGGCCACTGAGTCCAGTCTGACTCTTTGTCGACGTCGTGGACTGAGATTTCCCAGGCAGGAACACTGAAACGGGTTGCCATTCCCCTTTCTGCGGGATCTTCCTGATTGAGGGATCGAACCCGGGTCTTCCTGCACTGCAGGCAGAGTCTTTACCATCTGAGCCACCAGGGAAGTTAGAAGTTAAAGTCATTCTTGCCTCCTTTCATCTTTTCTGAACAAAATGTCAACACAAAGGATTGTTAGCAGTTGCCTGAAAATTATCTTGATTGGAGAGTCTTATGTGGGAATCTGGATTTTTTTTTGTTTGTTTGTTTTTTTATAATAGTCTTTAGTTACAGTTCAGTTCAGGCGCTCAGTCGTTTCTGACTCTTTGCAACCACATGAACGGCAGCACGCCACGCTTCCCTGTCCTTCACCATCTCCTGTAACTTACTCAAACTTACGGCATCGAGTCAGTGATGCCGTCCAACCGTCTCGTCCTCTGAGGTCCCCTTCTCCTCCCGCCTTCATCTGTGTCTAAGATGGTGATGGACAGGAAAGCCTGGCATGCTGCAGTCCTTGGCGTTGCAAAGAGTTGGATACGACTGAGCGACTGAACGACCACAGACTCATTTTTTCCCAGATGTTTATTTATGAGCGAATGAACAGCAAACGTTTGTTATTTTTTCGCAAATATTTGTTTCAGTTTAAGCTTTTTTTTTTAGCATCAAGTGATTAAATCATTAAAAGGTTATTATTTTTCTATTTTTATTTTATCGGTTACCGAGTCCAAGCTCCGTCTGTTCATCTCACGACAAGCCAGTGAATCCCCAGAGTTGAGGTGTTGAGGCAAGGAAGAGACTTTTAATTGGGGAGCTAGCCAGCCTATAAGATGACTGGCTAGCACTTCAAAATAACCGTCTGATTGGGGTCTTTATAGACCAGAGAGTAGCAATGTGGTTCGAAGGTCAACAGGCAGAATAGAGAGGGAGATAAAGTTGCAAAGTAAATGGCAAGGGTCTTCAGTCTTGCAAAACATCTCCGGGGAATAGACAACCTTGGCAAGGGGAGTGTTGATCTCATCTATTCACAGGTGGGCAGGGACAAACCATCTCTCCTTGAGATGAACAAAGGCTCTTTAACTGACAGGCCAGCAGAGGAGTAGGTCCTCCAGGCAACCATTGAGTATGATCATAATAACAAAAGCACCAAAAAGCAAGTTGGACAGTTTCCAGCGCGGAGTTAGAATTGGCTTTTCCCCTGCAACATATACAGGATTACTTCCAATGAAATCCCCCTTTTGTTCATTTCCTTTCATCATGTTTTGATCTCGCTTCAACCGTCTTACCAGATGTTTGCTTAGATGACTAAGCTTTTCAGTAAATTAGATTTCATGTTGCTAATTATCTCAGCTGTTTTCCTGTTCCCTGTTTCACAGATTTCTACTCTTGTCTCTATCAGACATTATTTTGCTATTTACTTGCATTTATTATGCTTCTTTTATTTTAGGTTTTCTGTTTGTTTCCCCGGCTCATTTATTTCCAATCTTTCTTGTCATCTTGGAAAGGTATTTCAAAGTTTTAATCATCTCTGAAAGCGTTTTCTTTGGCTCTGTCAAATTTGTGCGTGTGATGCCTTAATTATCATTGAATTCCAAGTATATTGTATCTTTACTGTAGATTTAAGGTATATTCACAGAAGATCCAATGTCCTAACACCTTTTGTATGTGTTCAGTTGGGTGTGTTAGTGGCTCTGGCATGTCCATCTCTTTGCGACCCCATGGACTGTAGCCTGCCAGGCTCCTCCATCCATGAGATTCTCCAGGCAGGAATACTGGAGTGGGTTGCCATTTCCTATGGGGTGTTTTAAAGGATTGACTTCTAATTCTGATGAATTTTGTATCAAAGAATATATCGGCTTATGATGCTCCTGCTTCAAAGTATTTCTTGAGATTGGAACATTTTGTTAATATTCTGTGTGTGCTTGAAATTTGTACACACACACTCACACACACACTCACAGACACACACACCTCTGTTTCCGCATATGCACATTTACAAGCATGAGTGTGTATTTTGAGGGGCATAGATTTCCACATATAACTATCAGATCACATTTTATCTCCTAATTTGATCAGTTCCAAGAAGATGCTGTTTTAACTTGTCATATTTTTTCTTACATTTCTATCATCTTAAATGTTATAGGTTAACATTGTATATTAATATATAATAACACATTATGCTTTATACGGTGAAAATGAAAGTTGCTCAGTCGTTTCTGACTCTTTGTGACCCTATGGTCCGTAAACTGCCAAGCTCCTCTGTCCCTGGGATTCTCCAGGCAAGAATACTGGAGTGGGTTGCCATTTCCTCCCGCAAGGGATCCTCCCGACCCAGGGATCTCACCCAGGTCATCTGCATTGTAGGCAAATTCTTTACCCTCTGAGCCATCAGCGAAGGCGACATTGTATAATATATAATATTCAATGTAATATTTATAAACGTGCATTATTTATATATTGGGTTGGTCAAAAAGTTTGTTCTTTTTTTCTATACCCTATTTCAGAAAAACCCAAATTAGTTTTTTGACTAACTGAATATTATTGAATATATAAATAGATTACAGTCTGCATAGCTAAATAAGTAATTATAATCACAATTATCATCATACTATATAATATTTCTGAATAATACATATGTATTATACATATTACTATTTAATAGGATGCTTTACATGTTCTTCATATAAATGTACAATATACATTACTTATTTTACACACTTTGAGCCTTTGTTATGAAGGAGTTACATAAATATGTCTGTTAATATATTTTCTGTCTTTTACTCCTTTCCCATAGTTTAGTAAATCATTATGACGTTTATGATTTTTTGTCTGAGGTTAAATTTGCATCCCAGAAATGTTTTCAGTCAGTTTATATTCTGCTTTCTCTTTTTAGTCTCTTCTATTTCAAGTTTACTTAGCCCGGAATTTTAAAAATATCTACTCTCAACAGCGTATTGATAAAACTATTTGTAGGTGTAATGTATCATTTTCCCCCACTTGTATTTCTGCAGTTACATTTCTTCTCGAGTCTAAGTGAAAGTCGCTCAGTCGTGACTGATTCTTTGCATCCCCGTGGACTATACAGTCCGTGGAATTCTAAAGGCCTGAATACTGGGGTGGGTAGCCTTTCCCTTCTCCAGGGGATCTTCCCAACCCAGGGATCACACCCACATTGCAAGCAGATTCTTTACCAGCTGAGCAACCAGGGAAGCCCAAGAAGACTGGAATGGGTCACCCATTCCTTCTTCAGAGGATCTTCCCAACCCAGGCATCGAACCTGGGTCTCCCGCATTGCAGGCGATTCTTTACCAACTGAGCCATCAAGGAAAGTCTTATAATTAATTTTACTGTTTTGGTGTAGTCTGTTTGCCATGCTTGCTTGATTTTTATTTACTTTGCATTTTTTTTTCAAAGGGAAATTGGGGAACTCTTGAGTTATTATCGCTATTTTTATTGTCATATTGTCTTCTCCTGAGGTTTGCTTTCTTCCATCTTCCTATAGGGTGGATTCATCAAGGTTTCCTCTCATCCCTTGAACGTCAGCATCTGTAATAACATTTCACAGTAAAGATGCATATCTGTTCTTAGTATATCGCTTCAGTGTTTGGATATTTGGAGAACAGGATAAGGACCTAGTAGGCATTTTGCCTGTCTCTCTTCTCAACCCCATGCTGGATGGGAAGGGAACGTGAGCCGAAATGACTGTTTTCTGAGACTGCTCATGTCGTAAGCCTGCTTCTGTTGTATTGCTTTCCTCTAGTTCCGTCTCTCCTGGCAGAAACAAATCATTCCAAGAGTATTTTTCCTGAAAGCTTAATGCAGTCAATTTTATAAGACTTGCAAATTTGGTTTTTCATTTTCATTTAACAGATAGATTCACTGCATATAAAGCCCCATACTTCCTTGCCTTTAGCTTTGTTGAAAAGAATATTCCACATATACACTGTGCTGCTTTTTCTATCTTGACTTGCTGTGAAAACCTCTGATTACAATGATTTCGCTTCATTTGCTCTTTTTTTTCCTCACTGGAAGCTTGAAAAGTATTCTGTGTGTCCTTAATGTGCCTAAAGAAATCATGGTATTTGGTCCAGAAATTGATTTTTTGGTTTGGTTTTTAAAATAAGCCTGTTCTTTAGCTTGTGAATTTTCTGTGCTAAGCATACATTTTTCTTTACTTCTTGGACAGTCTCAGACATTCTTCTATTCCCCTCTCCCTTTTTTTTTTCTTTATTGAAATAAAATTCATGTAACATAAAATTTATCATTTTAATCATTTCAAAAGGGACTTTGCTATTGGCTCAATGACTAAGAATCTTCCTGCCAATACAGGAGACGCTGGATCGATCCCTGGGTTGGGAAGATCTCCCAGAGGAGGAAATGGCAACCCACTCTAGTATTTTTGCCTGGAGAATTCCATGGACAGAGGAGCCTGGTGGGCTACAGTCCATGGGGTTGCAAAGAGTCGGACACGACTGAGCTACTAAACGAGAACATCAGTAATCATTTACAAAGGGCACAGTTGAGTGTCAGCCATTATTTTGAATAGAATTCCTCTCAACCTTTCTGGGGGTCCCTTGTGGCTCAGCTGGTAAAGAATCCGCCTGTAGTGCGGGAGACCCGGGTTTGATCCCTGGATTGGAAAGATCCCCTGGAGAAGGGAAAGGCTACCCACTCCGGGATTCTTGCCAGGTCCATGGGATCACAAAGAGTCAGACTCGACTGAGCGACTTTCACTTTCAGCCTTTTAACCTGCGTTGTCTTTTGATGATTCGCCTCTGAGATGACATACGTATTCAACCTTTGTCTTCCATATCTTGTGATGTAGGGCATTTCTTTTTCCCATTCTTCCACATCCTTCTGGGAAAATGACTTCATCTTTTGGCATACACATTGTCATCGTTGGGTAAATTTTTTCATTTCAGCCGGTTCTTTGAATTTGGCTGTTCCACCGTCCTATTTTTTTTGCCCCGCAACTCTCGCGACCCCCTTCAAAACTGTTCCTGTGTCTGTTGCCTTCCACTGGGGGAGGATAGTTAATATCCTTAGAGTGAAGCCTTATGTGTATTCCAGTCATCCATCATTCTGATAGACGGATCTGTCATGTTTGTTGGATTCCATCTATCTGTTCGTGTTTCCTAACTGGCTTTACCATATTTCTTATGAGTTTGTCAGGAAGAGTAAGTCCCCTCCATACGAATGAGTTTACTTTGGAGAGTCTGTTATTATGTCAGAGTTGTTGAAAAGTCCCAACAAAGTTCGCCTAGGTGCCCAACTAACACAGTTGGCTCAATACTGCTGCTTTAACGCTGGCTTTCTGGATATCCTGCAGTTGAAATAGATACTGTATTCCTGTATTCTATCCAGTAAGATCCAGTAAGGTACACAAAAGCACAACCACTCATAGAGGAAATATGTGACAACGTATGCAAGATAACGTGAGCTAGGTGACCCGCCTGGACATGCGAACACACACGTTTGCATCTCTGATGGTTTGCAACCTGGAGGCTCGTCTGTGGGCGACTTGCTCTGTTTCCTTGGGGCCAGCAGATAACCCTGGCAGATGGTTTATGTCCACTCTCTACTCAGAAACGGTGCTCTCAGCTTGATGCCTCTGGGAATATTGGAGGGGGGCTGTGGATCTCCCTTAAAGGGTCTATAGAACTTTCTTGCTCCTCAACAAAAGTCTTGATGCTTTTTCCCCCCCTGTCCCGCCTCCTCCCTCCGCAGGCAGGCTCTTCTCTGAGAAATCTACAGGGTTGAGTTTCACACACACGATGTGCTTCAGGGAGGACTCAGGGAAGAGACGCCCCAGTGTTTCATCAGCCTGACTTTTCCACCATCCCAGAATCCTCACGCTTTTGCTGAAACTTCTCCTCTGTGTCCAGATGCTGCATTAGAGCTCAGACAGTTTTGGGTGAAGTAGAAAGACCTAGCTTTCTAGCTTTGCCTGGCAGAGGGGGGCGGGGCCACTGTGGGCCGGTGCCCTCAAGATTGTGTGTTCTGCTTCGAAGGGATAGGAAGGAGTCTTGTAACGTTCAAGAAGCAGGGTGCGGTCAGCTCACGGACATCCTTCTGAGGGGCTGGTGATGAAGTGATCGATCGCAAGTCAGCATCCTCAACTTTGGCATCCAACTGGTCTGCAGTCTGTGCTTGTGGGCAGCGCGAACTTGACTTATCCCACCCAACCGGCTTTTGATGCCTGCTAAGCAGCGCAAAGACTTGGCCCAGAATATTATCTGTAGCACTTGGTTGCATGTGTGCTAACTTGTTTCAGCCCTGTCTGACTCTTGGAGACCCCACGGGCTGTAGCCCACCAGGCTTCTCTGTCCATGGGAGTCTCCAAGTAAGAATACTGGAGTGGGTTGCCTTTCCAGCCTCCAGGGGATCTTCCTGACCCAGGGATTAAGCTCAACATCTCTTATGTCCCCTGAATTGGTTGGGAGGTGGGTTCTTTACCACTAGTGCCAGCTGGAAAACCCCTGTATCCCGTGAGGAGGAGCTAAAGGCCCTTGAGTGTGTTTAATGGCTAAAGTATTTTTATTGTTGTCTTGCTTGACTATTTTCCTTTCCTTCTGCAGTTCCTCACATGTCTGATTAAATGCATGCTTGGACTAAAGTTTTTGTCCAGAAGCAAGGCAGGGGTAGGACACCGGTGAGGGTGAATTCTGCAAAGGCCTCTTGGGGTCCTGTTTGGTTACACCTCCATTGGGAAGCCAGACCTCTGGACCTTGGGTTTTCCCAGGTCTGTACTGTGAAGTTCCTGATTCAGAATCTTGGTGATGGGAAACACCATGATCTCCTTGTAACCAGCAAGGGTTAATTGTGAATTTAAGCTGATGTGGTGCTGGAGAAGACTCCTAAGTGTCTCTTGGACAGCAAGGAGAGCCAAACAGTCTACCGTAAAGGGAATCAATCTTGAATATTCATTGGAAGGGCTGATGCTGAAGCTGAAACTCCAGTCCTTTGGCCACCTGATGTGAAGAACCGACTCATTTGAAAAGACCCTGATGCTGGGAGAGATTGAAGGCGGGAGGAGAAGGGGACGACAGAGGATGAGATGGTTGGATGGCATCACCGACTCAATGGACATGGGTTTGACCAAACTCTGGGAGCTGGTGATGGACAGGGAGGCCTGGCGTGCTGCAGTCCATGGGGTGGCGAAGAGTCAGATATGCCTTAGCTACTGAAGAACAGCAAATTGCTAGGTCTGCTTCTGTGACTGTAACCCACATCTTGCTGCTTTGGTTATTGCAGGCTATTGTTAATGTAATAGATACATGATTATATGTACGTAATGGCCTGCCTCAGGGAGATAAATTTAGCCACCCACCTATGAAAGATTCTAAGAAAGCAGGACTAACATGTCCCCCTGCCTGAGGCTTGCCATCATGGGGGATGTTAGCAAGAACTGAAAAGTCTTATTACTTTGTTTCTTCACCTCCCCCTCCTCTCCGGTCCATAAGAGAACCTGGCAATCAGCCCACTACAAGATGGTTATTCTGAGTCCCTCCTGAATGGGTGTTCCAAGGTGACTCAGTGGTAAAGAACCCAACTGCCAGTGCAGGAGATTCTGGAGATGCAGGTTCGATCCCTGGGTCAGGAAGACCCCCTGAGGAAGAGAACGCCAACGCACGTCTGTATTCTTGCCTGGAGAACCCCATGGACAGAGGAGCCTGGTGGGCTACGGTCCATGGGGTCGCAGAGAGTTGGACACGACTGAGGGACTACACTTCCTTTTTTATTGTGCTATGCTAAGTCACTTCAGTGGTGTCCGAGGCTTTGTGGTCCCATGGGAGGTAGCACCCCCAGACTCCTCTGTCCATGGGATTCTCCAGGCAAGAATACTGGGGCGGGTTGCGGTGCCCTACTCCAGGGGATCTCCCCGATCCAAGGATTGAACCCACCTCTCTTACATCGGCCTGCATTGGCAGGTGGGTGCTTTACCACGAGCGCCACCGGGGAAGCCCATTCTTTTATTAATTAGAATGTTGAAATACGATCACCTGGCATTCTGTCATATAGATTCTAAAATAACTAGGGACAGGAACCAAATCAAAACAAGATCACTAAACAATGTTAAGGAAATGGTGAAGGCTTTGCTTTCAAAAACACAATAGTCATCTGAGGGAGTAACACATGAACACAGCCTCCAGAATCAAGTTCCACCACCTTGTCTGGGATTCACTGGCCTTCCCTGCAGTGAGCAGAGTGAGTTTGGACTCAGTAACACCTCTAGCCAGTGAGGGAAAGGTTAGCACTCAGCTCAGTCTGAAAGCTCACCCATCTCTCTCACCTGGGCGGTTCAGGTCCTAGGACACCCCCATTATTGTCACCATGGAACACAACTACTGTTTATCTCTCCAGTTCAGTTCCATTCAGTTCAGTCATGCAGTCGTGTCCGAATCTTTGCGACCCCATGGACTGCAGCACGCCAGGCCTCCATGTGCATCACCAACTCCCAGAGTCCACCCAAACTCATGTCCATTGACTCGGTGATGCCATCCAACCATCTCATCCTCTGTCGACCCCTTCTCCTCCTGCCCTCAATCTTTGATGCATCAGGGTCTTTTCCAACGAGTCTTCACATCAGATGGCCAAAGTATTCAAGTTTCAGCTTCAGCTTCAGCATCAGCCCTTCCAATGAATATTCAGGGCTTATCTCCTTTAGGATGGACTGGTTGGATCTCCTTGCAGTCCAAGGGACTCTCAAGAGTCTTCTCCAACACCACACTTCAAAAGCATCCATTCTTCGGCACTCAGCTTTCTTTATAGTCCAACTCTCACATCCATACGTGACTACTGGAAAAACCGTAGCCTTGAGTAGACAAGACCTTTGTTGGCAAAGTAATGTCTCTGCTTTTTAATATGCTCTCTGGGTTGGTTATCACTCTCCAAGCCGTTCTCAGTTTTTATAGTGATTTCAGATGAGGTAAAGAGTTGGGTCACAGAAACAGAAAGGAATCGAGGTGGCTCGTTGAGAAGATGGTGTGGAAAGTTCTGTGACTGAAGTGCTTCTGGAGCGAGGCTTGTTTCTATCCATCGATCAAAAGAAGCAGTTTCCAGAGCTCTTAAAATAATTGATGCTGGCTCTGAGAAGTCTCTCACAACATCTGCCTGCACCTCCATCCATTGTTCTTAACCTGTGAGCCTGCGGTATTCTGGAACTTTTGGATTGCCAGCCGAAGGGGAGGAAAGAAGGAGAGGAAGTAACTTCTATACTCCAAAACCAACCTGGCAGTTATTTGCAACAGGTGTGGTTTCTCTTCCTTCCGGTGGTGGGTTGGTTTCTGCAGGTTGGTTTCCTGCCACATCATCCTCATTCTAGAATCCAAGTCGAGGGGCCCCAGGAGACCAGGTTGGCCACACAGGGGAAATTCGAAGTGGTTCTTCAGGCTTCTGCTCAGGTGTGGGATGTCGCATTTGAGACAGTCGACTTGTAGGCATGTTGATAGGATGTCCAGAGTCCCTGAGGAGGAGAAAGGGGTCTGGGGGTCTCGATGAGGAGATCAGGTGTCTGGGATTCTCAAGGAGCAGAAAAGGACAAAGGTTTTTTTCAACACTCCTCAGTCTTAGTCTTGAAGCTCAGCTGGTTAAGAATTCTCCCGCAATGCGGAAGACCTGGGTTCAATCCCCGGGTTGGGAAGATCTCCCTGGAGAAGGGAAAGGCTACCCATTCCAGTATCCTGGCCTGGAGAATTCCATGGATTGTACAGTCCATGGGGTTGCAAAGAGTCGGACACGACTGAGCGACTTTTTCCACTTTCTTTCTAATCTTGGTCACATAAAACATTTTTTTCTTGAAGCTGGTAATTACAGCACAAGCCGAGTCAGTTTCAAGTCTGTACGGAGGATTATGTAACAGCAAGGTATCCTGCCTGAGGACTGTTTCTCCTTCCTGAGAACCTTCTGACTAATCCTGTCATCTTAAAATGTATATTGTGGGAGTGGGCCTGGTAAGATCTTCCTATTGTTACTTCTAATCCTCTCATCTTAAAATGTAAACGGTGGCAGTGGGTCTAGTAAGATCTTTACAACCTTGAGACATTCTTTCGATATATTGTAATAACCAATTTAAAAAGAATCTAGCTCCCTTGCTAAGACTAGCAAGGAGGGTACCCTGTCCCCCTTCTGATGTTGATGTCAGAAGCTTTGTCTGTCCCTTTTCACACTTTAATAAGACTCTGTTACACAAAGGCTCTTGAGCGGCCAAGCCTGGTACATGGTTTGTCCCAAAGCTAAATCTTCTTCTGGAGATCACGAAGCCAACACCGTTCATTGTAAGCTCTCAGTGTCCACGCTCAAACTTCCGGCTCCACGCTGCAAGGAGCCTGCCAGTGGCTGTTGATGGAGATGAAACAGGAGATGTGTTGCACCCGGCATGCAATGCACGCAGTGTTTCAGGGGGAAAAAGACAAAATTAGGATTTGACTGTGCTAAACGCAGGGGATGAGAGTAATGATCCAGAGATCATGGGTGACTGACCCTTGTGACTGTCCCTTGAAGGTCACGGTGACCTTGATTTGTCATGGCTAAAGCTGCTTTGAAGAGGCCTCCAGAGTCAAGAAAACCAATGGAAGAGACTCCTCTCAAGGAATTGTGCCGTGTAAATAGCAGCACACGGGTGGGGCCATCTGTAATTGTGGGTCAGAGGAGGGAAGGGTGTCAAAGGCTCAGGATTTTGCCAGCTGCAGAAGGTTAGAGCAGGTTTGTGGGATGAAGTCTAGAGAGGGGGTGAAGATACAGGATGGGAGACTTGACCGATGGTCCCCTGGTCCAACAGTTCCACTGCAGGGAGAGATACTTCCATGCCTGCTTGGGGAACTGAGATGCCACGTGTTGTGTGGTCCGGCCAAAGGGGAAAATAAAAGATACAGGATGAAAGAGACAGCTGCAGGGTGATGTTGCTGAGTTGAGTGGGCTGGATGCTCTCGTGGAGTGGGGCGCTCAGAAAGACGGGACCTGTCCACGTGTGCCTGAGCAGCTCGGGGTGACGGGGACTCTTGGTTGAGATGCAGGAGGCGGGGCTGGTGGGAACTTTGGAGGGGTGTTCTTCTGATTGCGTGTGCTTTCTCCCATCGATCCCTGAGAGCGGGGCTGTGGAGGGGCTGGCACGAACTGCGTGGAACAGACCATTAGTAAACAGGATTGACGAGACTGACCGTGGTGTGACAGGTGATGGAAAGAAGTCTGCATCCTGCTCAGGTGCCCAGCAAGGGGGGAGGGCAGGAGGTGGAGGGATGCTTCAGAAAACCTGATGTGGGCAGGCTCAAGGCAGGGAAGGGAGGGAAAAGGCTAGGATGCTTCCTGCCCAGTTGGTTGGTGATGTTCAGGTCAGTTCAGTTCAGTCACTCAGTCATGTCCGACTCTTTGTGACCTCGTGGCCTGCAGCACGCCAGGCCTCCCTGTCCATCACCAGCTCCCGGAGTTGAGTCAAACTCATGCCCATCGAGTCGGTGATGCCATCCAACCGTCTCATCCTCTGTCGTCCCCTTCTCTTCCTGCCCTCAGTCTTTCCCAGCATCAGGGTCTTTTCAAAGGCATCAGCTCTTTGCATCAGGTGGCCAAAGGATTGGAGTTCAGCTTCAGCATCACTCCTTCCAATGAAAATTCAGGACTGATTTCCTTTAGGATGGACTGGTTGGGTCTCCTTGCAGTCCAAGGGGCTCTCAAGAGTCTTCCCCAGCACAGTTTGAAAGCATCCATTCTTGGCATTGCATGATACATCCTTGTAACTAATTAATTTTTCACGTAATAGTTTGTGCTTCTTACTCTCCTGCCCAGCAATAACTGCCGGTTTGTCCTCTGAGTCTGTGAGTCTCTTTCTGTTTGATTATATACCTTCATTTTACTTTTTAGATGTCGTAGAGTAACCGAATATTTGCTCTTCGACATTCTCAAGATATGATGTGATTTTGTTCTGCTTTCTGCTGCTGGGATCCTGTGAAATTCATCATCTTATCCTCCCAGCTGCCTGCGACCCCCCACCCCTACCCCCTAGCGATTAATGTCTTCTGGAATTCCTGATCTGAATTATTAAATGATTCTCTCAGCCACTCCCTCATTAAAGAGCTCACTTCTTTCATCACAGGGTCAATTTTTTTTTTTCTTTTCTTCCCAAAAGCCACTTAGAGATGAAGACCCACTTAAGGAGATGGGTTGATCTTTAAAACTAGGTCATTGATGGCAAGAATCGACAACGTGGAGACTGGTGTGTCTATATCTGTCGGGGATTGTTTCTCTGGATTGAATGAGGGACCCTTTCGTGTTGCAGGTTATCCACAGGCTTTGGATGGTTTGCGAGATGAAAGTGATGCTTTCTGAGAATGCAGATGTTTAAAAGGAAACGGCAACCCGATCCAGTATCCTTGCCTGGGAAATCCCATGGACAGAGGAGCCTGGTGGGCTACAGTCCGTGGGGTCTCAAGACTCAGACATGACTAAAGTGACTAAATTAACTCAGCAGACATTAGAAAATGGGCAAGGAGGTTTACTGAACTTCCTTAGGTTGAAATGATTCACAGACTCACAGGTAAGTTTTATACCTGTACTCACCCCCGACCACTGTACCGGGGTACCTTCATTTTAATATCTGCATGTGTGAAGGAAAATGTTCTGTGATTTGATGTTTAGTTTCCCTGACTGTGATAACTATAGTGACAAGGAAGATGAGTCAGTAATGAAGAGCAAAAACTATACTTGAGGTTATAGATAAGGTTATCAGGTGTTGCAGGGAGAGACAGTGGGGTGTTTTTCTTTTTGGCCAGCTGGATTGCTTTTGCTGTTTAGTCGTTTCTGACTCTTGGCGACCCCGTGGACTGTAGCCCACCAGGCTCCTCTGTCCCTTGGATTCTCCAGGCAAGAACACTGGAGTGGGTAGTCATTCCCTTCTGCAGGGGATCTTCCCGAACCTTGGATCGAATCCATCTCCTGCTTTGGCCTCTAGCACCCCCTGGGAAGCTCTTGCCATTTCTATAGGAAGAGACTTTACAGATGCTAGGTCTTCCCTGGTGGCTCAGCTGGTGAAGAATCCGCCTGCAGTGCGGGAGACCTGGGTTCGACCCCTGCGTTGGGAAGATCCCCCTGGAGAAGGGAAAGGCTACCCACTCCAGTATTCTGGCCTGGAGAATTCCATGGACTGTATCGTCCATAGGGTCGCAAAGAGTCGGACACGACTGAGTGACTTTCACTTTCAGGACTTGTTAAGAGCTTTGCATTACATTAGAACTTCAGCTTGGTTTTAACATTGATGGCATTAGTCAGGGGCAATGGGAGATTGTGGCTTAAAAGGTATTGGCACGTGCTAGTGACCCAGATGGGAGTGTGGGCACGTGATGCTTTTATCTCTGGTTATAAACAAGAGCTGAATGTTGGGATTTGTCTCAATAATTAGTTCCATCAGGGGATGCATGAAGTGAAAGTGAAAGTGTTGGTCGTTCACCCGTGTCCAACACTGGGACCCCATGGACTGTAGCCAGTCAGGCTCCTCTGCCCATGGGATTTTGCAGGTAAGAATACTGGAGTGGGTTGCCATGCCCTCCTCCAGGGATCGAACCTGGTTCTCCCACGCTGCAGGTGGATTCTCTATCACTGAGCCGACAGGGTACACGTAATAAATAAAAGTGACAAATATCCTTCTAAGACTATTCCTTCCTACAGGCTCTTTGTCGAGAGCAGCTTTCAGTCACTGAAGCTTTAAATCTGTGGTTATGAGACAGGGGGGAAGAAACACAGGGAAAATGAAAATGCAGACTAATTTAAGATTCATTGGTGTCAAAGAAGCAGTTTAATTCTGTGAACATCTACAGTAGCTCAGACATGAGTTGACTGTTCATGTCTATCTGTTTATCGTATCATATGTATTTCTTTTTGAGAATGAAGGATGTCCCAACCTGAATTAACCCTTAGTATCCTGCTCCTAGCCAGGTCCTTCAAAAGGACCATGATGATCCTGCATTCAGTTCAGTTGATCAGCCATGTCAGACTCTTTGCAACCCCATGGACGGCAGCACCCCAGGCCTCCCTGTCCATCACCACTCCTGGTGCTTGCTCAGACTCATATCCATCGAACTGGTGATGCCATCCAGCCATCTCATCCCGTTGTCCCTTTCTCCTCCTGCCCTATATCTTTCCCAGCATCAGGGTCTTCTCTAGTGAGACAGTTCTTTGTGATGATGCTAGATATTATAAATCTGGGACTGTTTAGTTCTTTCCGAATTTGGGACTTATTGAATTGTAAATCACTCCAGGCTTTCTTTTTTTCTGTAATACTTACTAAGTCTAAAAAAATATCAACTATTTATTTCTTTTCATTAAAAGGTTTTTCTACTACTTTGCATTTTTAGACATTTTTACTTGTTTAAAGTATAAAAGAAATATGTTATATATAAATTGAAATGTACATTTTAATGTCTTTCTTTTAAGTTTATACGTATGTGAATTACTCCCTTGAGAACACAGTATGTAAGATTTTTACATTCTTGAGAAAATATTATCAAAATTTGCTTTTACACTGTACTTTTAACCCTAGTCTTATTTTTTTTTTTATAAAGAGGTTTTTTTTTTTGCTGTGGATCTTAAAGCCTTTACTGAATTCGCTGCAGTTTCCCTTCTATTTTGTTTTTGCTTTTTTTTTTTGTCTGCAAGCCAGGTGGGATCTTAGCTTCCCAGCCTGGAATTCAACCTGTATCCCCTTATCCCCTGCATTGGAAGGCAAAGTCCCAACCACTGAACTTCCAGGAAAGTCCTGGTTTAGTTTACGCTTTACAAATTGTTGGAGGGGACATCGAGTCTCCAGCACTCTGGACTCCCTTCACACACATTCCGGGTCGCCTCAGGGTTCATCCTTTGTGTGGGTCTGATCCAGGATCCCACGATCCAATGCCTTTCTCCCTTTCAGCTCCTTGGGCAGCTCTTGTCTGTGACCTTCTCTCTGCCTTTGCTTGTCTTTCGGGACCCTGACGGTTTTGGAGGAGGGCTGATGGGGTACGTGTGGAATGTCCCTGCATCAGGGTTCGTGTGGCTGGAGTTGTGGGTCGGGTGCTGAAACCCACAGAGGTGCAGCGCCCATCCGCTCGCGAGGTAGCAAAAAGGCTGCACCCTCATCGCCGATGGTGTGACCTTGATCGCCCGGCCAAGGTCGCCTTCCTCCGGTCCTCCTCCTCGGAGGGACTGTCCGCCTTTGGCTACTGTCCTCTTTGAAAGAAGCCATTACTGTGTGTTCCTCGCTTCAGGAACTGGACTCACTGCCCTCTTTCTGTTTTTCCCCTGCGTCATTTGAAGGTTATTTTTGCATGGGAGGTTTGCCTGTCTTCCCCTGTTTATTTATGTGTTTATTCAGTCATTTACTTCTGCCAATACGGGGTCAATAGATCCTTTAATCTTTGGTTTAGAATCGAATATTGTATTAGTTTTCTACAACTGGGTTTAGGAAATAATCTAGAACTGCCACATTTTTATTTATATATATATTATATATATATGTATTTATATATATATTAGGCATATATATATTTTATACCATATATTTTGACTTTATAATATATATCATGTATTTTGACTTTATAATATATATCATGTATTTTGACTTTATAATATATATCATATATTTTGAGTTTATAATATGTATGATATATTTTGATTTTAACTAAGCATGCTAGAGTCCTCAGTAAATGAATGCGGGCTTGCAAAGGAAATGAATTCCGTTTCTCTTGGGTGGATCTCACAAGCACCTCCAAGGTCATGTGCATTTTTTTCCCTTGTTTATTGCATCGAAGTGTGCATGGGTGCTAAGTCAGCTCAGTGGTGTCTGACTCTGTGAGACCCCGTGGACTGCAGCCCGCTAGGCTCCACTGTCCATGGCATTCTCCAGGCAAGAATGCTGGAGTGGGTGGCCACCCCTCCTCCAGGGGGTCTTTGCCCAAATGTGCTGTTCCCGTGAGCCTGGTACCTCTGTCTCCTGTTGCCTCTATAGAACCCCGGCGTTAAAGACGACGCTCTTCAATGATGCTTTGATCTTTTCTTGTTGTTGTTCAGTCATTCGGTCGTGTCTGACTCTTTGCAACCCCATGGACTGCAGCACGCGAGGCTTCCTGTCCTTCACTGTCTCCCGGAGTTTGCTCAAACTCATGTGCATTGAGTGGGTGATGCTACCTAACCATCTCACCCTGTGCCGCCTCTTCGCTAATGGAGACATTGCTATAACTTCTCAATGGCTCTGGGTCTGTTCCGTGGGGCTGGGATGTTCCGCAGGTGGCTTGGCAGATGAGAGTGTGGGTATCTACCCTTCCTCCAATTGAGTGAAAGCTTTTAGCATTCCTTTCCTGCTTCAGAGCAGTTATTGTCTGCTTCTTGACCGAGCTCCAGGACTCAGGTACCCGTTAGGGCGTGCTGGAATCTTGCCTGGCTTATTTCTGAAACTTTTCTGTTTTCTGGTTTCTTTGCTCTAATTAGGGAACCTGTTAGCAGCGGGTCTGCGAAGGCTTTGCAGTCCCAAGAGAAAGCATTCCTCTCAAAAGGGAAGTAGACAGTAAATTCAGCCGTGATGTTTGCACAGTCTCATTTTTTACTTGCTTCGGGTTTTTTTGTTCTTGTTTCTTTTCTCACCCAGACTGCTTAGAGAATAAACCCAAAATGCATGTGTGGTAAACACATGTCTGATATTTGCTGCCGTCAAAAACTCTGGGTTTATGATTAATGTGCCCAAAGGTTAGAGATCAGGAGATTTAAAAGAAGAACGCATCCACAAATCGATAACGTACATGGGTTTTGTTCATTAGCCTTAGCGAGTCAACGAATACAGGCAAACGTGTCGATACATCCCAGAATAATGAGAGTTGGGTCATGTCCCCCTGTTTAACCCCATCCTTCTGTATTTCTTTCTTTCCCCCTACTGGTTTCACCCTTACATCACTCTTGTCTTTCACGTCAGCAGACCCCAAGCTTTTTGACCCCAGAGACCGTTTTTGTGGACGATAACGTTTCCATGGACCAGGGGTTGGTGGTAGTTTCCTGATGATTCGAGCACATTCCTTTTATCGGGCACTTTATTCTTAATGGGATATGCTGCTGCCATTCTGACTGGAGGTACCAGTCAGCGGCATGGAAATCGGGGACCGCTATTTTATGTGATTCAGTGGTTCAAGCCACATGTACAGTGTATATTCAGGTGTTACTTGATTTCAGAAGGTTTACAACATTGTCAATGTGATGCATAGGGTGTTAAGAGCTCTTGATGGAAGGGAAGAGAGACAATAAATAAATACTAGTCTAAAACAAAGTTACTGTCAGTGCCCCTTTTAAGACAAACGATACATTTGGGGACAGCTAGAAACCACATCTGAGTTGATCTTGGACACAGCCTGGAGGGCTTCCTGGAAGAAGCACATTATGGCCAAAACCTGAAAGATAAGAAGGGAGGCCGTGAAAACCCACACACTGAATTCTGTAGTCCAGTGCATTGAATGCTATGGAAAAGGGATTTCTTCAACTAAGCATTATATTTATTCTCTGTGTGTGTGTGTGTGTGTGTGTTTTTAAGAAAAACTTATTTTCTCTCTGTTGTTTTAAACTGAATGGAAGATTCTTTACATCCTGTGTGTGCTAAGTCATGTCCAACTCTTTGTGACCCCATGGACTGTAGCGCACCAGGCTCCTCTGTCCAGAGGATTGTCCAGCCAAGAATACTGGAGAGGGCTGCCATTTCTTTCTCCAGGGGGTCTTCTGAGCCAGGGATTGAACCCATGTATCCTACATTAGCAGGCGGATTCTTTAGCATTGAGCCGCCAGGGAAGCCCAAACCAACTGTCCTCGGATATAAAATAAAAAATAAAGTGAGAAACCACAAGAGCTAAGCAATGATTTTAAAATGTGTAAAATTTCTAAATTCCCTCCCTTCCCACAAAGCATCTTCCTTCTCAGGTGTTTTCTGATCGCCTTCGGTAGAGCCAACATACCAAAGGTGTTATTCAGAGTCTTGGTGGTTGGTGGTCAAGTGTGGGTATGAGATGTGCAGAGACAGGCAGTGAAGCCTGGACTTTAGGCAGTGTCTGTGGCAAGAAGTCGTATTCAGTGTTTTCCATATGATAGCGGGTTAATTGTCTCTGTCCCTCACTTCTGAAGACTTGCATTTCGGTGGTGCCTAGAGAAGATGCTAAAAATAAAGGTGGTATCGATTACTTGAGCTGACACATTGGAAAAGACCTGATGCTGGGAAAGATCGAAGACCAAAGAAGGGGATGACAGAGGATGAGATGGTTGGATGGCATCCCCGACTCAATGGGCATGGGTTTGGGTAAACTGTAGGAGCTGGTGATGGACAGGGAGGCCTGGCATCCTGCAGCCTATGGGGTCGGAAAGAGTCGGACACGACTGAGCGACTGAGCTGAACTGAACTGAACATCTGTTCACATCCAACCCCTTAGTGTGTTTTTAAAATGTATTTATTTCTGTGATCTTTTTTCACTTCTCCCCCAACATCTGTTGCGAAGCTTTTCAAACATATCTAGAGAAAATAACAGAATTCTATGACTTACATTCATGTAGCTACTACCTAGATTCTACAATTAACATTTTGCCCCGTATGCTACATCATGTGTCTCTCCACCGACCGCCTTTTACAGAGGGCAAGGTTTATGATGGTTACAAAAGACACATCCAAGAGAAAATAGCACAGACTAGTGAAGTCAGAGAAAAATAGAGTATATTTACACATATGTGGGGAATCCAGAAAAATGGTACCAGATGGACCCATTTGGAAGGCAGAGATAGAGACACCGATGGAAAGAATGTAGGTATGGAGACAAAGGGTTTTAGTAAAAGGCGGGTGGGATGAGTTGAGAGGTTGGGATTGACATACACTAGGATACTATGTGTAAAATAAGATGGCTAATGAAAACTAATGTACTGCACAAGGAACTTTACTCAATACTGCATGGGTGACCTAAATGGGAATGGAATGCAAAAAAGAGGCAATACTTGTATCAGTTTTCTGGATGGCAGAAACCATTCACAGCATTGTAAAGCAACTGTACTCCAATAAAAAAATATTTTTAATAAAGTAAGAGGATTCGAGCTTCCCTGGTAGCTCAGACGGTAGTGTCTGCCTATAATGCGGGAGACCCGGGTTCCATCCGTGGGTCGGGAAGATCTCCTGGAGAAGGAAATGGCCACCCACTCCAGTATTCTTGCCTGGAAAATCCCATGGATGGAGGAACCTTGGAGGCTACAGTCCGTGGGGTCGCAAAGAGTCGGACAGGACTGAGCGACTTCACTTTCACTTTCAAGAGGATTCAAGAGTCCTTAGAGTTTTTGCAGATAAACTGAACACTTAGGTCTGCGTGTAAACCCACCCCACCCATGCTTATCGCTGGTTTTCATTCATAACTGCTAAAATTTGGGAGTAACGAAGAATAAAACCAGCCTGTGACCCAGCAATCCCACCCCTAGGCATATGCCCTGAGGAAACCAAAACTGAAAAAGACACATGTATTGTTCATTGCAGCATTGCTTACAATAGCTAGAAGGTGGCAATCTAGATATCCACCTGCAGATGAATGGATAAAGATGCTGTGGTACACATACACAATGGAATATTACTCAGCCATGAAAAGGAACGCATCTGAGTCAGTTCTAATAGGTGGGTGAATCTAGAGCCTATTGTACAGAGTGAAGTCCGTCAGAGGAAGATTAATCTCGTATTCTAATGCATATATGTGGAATCTAGGAAAATGGTACTGAAGAATTTATTTCCAGGGCAACAGTGGAGAAACCAACATAGAGAATAGACTTGTGGGCTTGGGGAGAGGGGAGGAGAGGGTGAGATGTATGGAGAAAGTAACGTGGAAACTTACAAGACCATATGTAAGATAGATTGTCTAATGGGAATTCACAGTATGGCTCAGGAAACTCAAACGGGGGCTCTGTATCAACCTAGATGGGTGGGATGGGGAGGGAGGCTCTACAGGGACGGGACATATGTATACCTATGGCTGATTCCTGTTGAGCTTTGACAGAGAACGAGAGAAATCTGTAAAGTGATTATCCTTCAGTTAAAAAATACATTAAAAGACAAGAACAGCAACAACTTGGGAGCCGTCAAGAATGGCCCTCTGTAACTGAATGGATAAACAGTGGACCCTCCACCCTGTGCGATGTGAGTCTTTGCTCCAGAGAAATGTGCTGCCCAGCCATGAAGAGACGCGGAGGAATCTTAAATGCATACAACTTGAGTGTGAGAAGCCAGCCTCAAAAGGCAAAACACTGTGATGACAGTAAACAGACCCGTGGATGCCAGGAATTTTAGGGTGGGGGTGGAGAAGGGGAGTATAGCGGAGTTTGGGGTCCTTATGCTATTTATTTATTTTTAATCTCTTGACTGTACTTCGCAGCGTGCGAGATCGGACTTCCCTGACCAGGAGTCAAGCTGATGCCCCCTACATAGGAGCAGTGTAGGATGCCCCCTACACTGGATCGCCAGGGAAGTCCCCATTTCGTTTGTTTTAGACTTGGTCATACACAGTCTTCATGCAAGACTTTTGGAAGGCACCATCTTTGGGTTCATGGTTTGACTCCCTTTTCACACCCAGTTTAAGCATTGTATTCCGTATTCCAAGCTTTCTGTGAACACACGCACACATACATACTAGGCTGCGAGTTAAGGTCCTAAAAAACCGAGACAGACTCTTGCAGACATTTGTAAAATAACGTTGATTAAATGCTCTAAAGCGATTTGGTTTTGCTAATCTGATTTCTGCTCCCACACACACGCACACACATTATTCTTCTAGCCCAAGCAGGACAGATATCTAGCAATTTCGTTTCCATCCCTACCTTGAAGGGGACGGCAGAGGACGGGATGGCTGGATGGCATCGCCGACTCGATGGACATGAGTTCGAGCGAGCTCTGGGAGTTGGTGATGGACAGGGAGGCCTGGTGGGCTGCCGTCCATGGGGGTCGCAAAGAGTCGGACACAACTGAGCGACTGAACAACAACTCTTGTCCATTTCCACACTACATCTATCAGTTCTGTTTGGTTCGATGCATGAGGTTCTTTTTGCTCACCTCCATCTTCATGATATAAGTTGATGTTTGCGCCTTACCCACCGTGCATGTGGCTCATAAGTGTCTCCCCGCGTGCTAAATTGCTCAGTCCTGTCCGACTCTTGGCAACCCCACGGACTGTCGCCCTCCACGCTCCTGCGTCCATGGGCTTCTCCAGGCCAGAACACTGGAGTGGGTTGCCATTCCCTCCTCCAGGGCATCTTTCTCGCTCAGGGATAGCACCCGGGTCTCCTGCGTCTCCTGCACTGCAGGCAGACTCTTCCCCGACTGAGCCATGGGGGAAGCCCAAACGTGTCTAGTTACCAACTACGGTGTGTGTCCCCCAGAAATACACAGAGGGGAGACGGGAACTCTGGGTCTGCCCAGACTGTCTGTCATCCGTCATCCTGTGGTT
>CM035303.1:129983240-130074466 GCA_020226075.1 Hydropotes inermis
AAGCAGGATTATACTTACAACCACAGAGTCATAGGGGGAAAGAAGCCAGGCTCTGAAGTGTTTTTATATTTTCTTCAAAGTCACGTGAGTGCTCAGACCTGGATAGAAATGGATAAATCAGACTTGCTGATTTGAGTTGTGCCTCTCAGAATACTCCACCAGTTATCATGGAATGCGAAATTAACCCACCGTCAGTGTCGATTGATCCATTCGCACGCAAAAAATGTCATCAGGGCCTCCTACATGTCCTCTGGGGAACTATACTCTTGAAGTACAACGTTGAACAAAACAGCTTCGAGATCTGTGGCTGTCATCCAACGGTGATTTTGCCCCCAGCGGTCACTTGACCATACCTTAGGGCAGTTTGGATCATTGTGACTGGGATTTACTCACGGCGTCTAGTGAATACATGCCAAAGGTGGCTCTGAGCATGACATCAGTCTCACAAGAATCAGTATTCAACCCATAAAGAAGACACAGTACAAGGCCAGAACGGAGTACTACTCAGCCATGAAAAAGGAACGAATTAAATACCATTTGCAGCAACATCAGTGGACCATGAAGATTATCATACTGAGTGAAGCCAGCCAGACAGAGAAAGACAAATACCATATGATATCGATTATATGTGGAAGGTAAAATGTGACCCAGGTAAACTTCTCTGAAACAGAAAGAGACTCACAGACAGAGAGCACGTTTCTGGTTGTCAAGGGGGAAGGATCAGGGACAGAAATAGATTGAAAATTTCAGCTTAGCAGATAGAAACAATTACATATAGGATGGATAAACAACAAGGTCCTATGTACAGGACAGGGAACTCAATTCAATATCATGTAATAAGCCATAATGAAAAAGAATATTTTTTAAAAAATGTATGTATATATGAAAGCAGAGAATTATCAGAGAAAATATCACCAGTGCCCAGGGACGCTGAGAAACTATACTTTTGGAGGAAAAACAACCCACTTCTTATCCCAGGGATAATTACACTGTTTAACAAGTGCTTGGTCCTATTGCCACTGATTTCACGGGTGTCATCACCAGGAGGCAGGTGGATCGTGAGGACAAGGACCCCAAAGGATTGAGGTGGGTTATCAGCGAAGCAAGTCTCGGTGGGAGACAGATAGGAATGTACAAACATCCTGGGGTCAGAGAGGGGCTGGCATTATCCAGGATCTCAGGGTACCAGGGCATCTCAAGGGCAAAGGTAGAGATGGGCCAGGCAGAGAGTATACAGAAAAGCAGGCAGGAGTCAGATTTGTGGATTTCTCCAGCCGTTCATAACGTGGGGCACAGATTCGATTCTCTGGGCTCCTGTCCTCTCTCCTGTGATAGCGTTCAGTGTTTGGATCCACATTTTTCACGGTCTTCTGTTGCTGTTGTTGAGTCGCTGAGTCGTGTCTGACTCTGTGACCCCATGGACTTGCAGCCAGGCCCTCCCGGTACTTCACCCGTTTGCTCAAACTCATGTCCATTGAGTCGCTGACGCCATCCAGCCATCTCATCCTCCGTCGCCCCCTTCTCCTCCTGCCCCCAGTCCCTCCCAGCATCAGGGTCTTTTCCAATGAGTCAACTCTTCGCATGAGGTGGTCAAGTTATTGGAGTTTCAGCTTCAGCATCAGTCCTTCCAATGAACACTCAGGACTGATCTCCTTTAGGATGGACTGGTTGGATCTCCTTGCCGTCCAAGGGACTCTCAAGAGCCTTGTCCAACACCACAGTTCAAGAGCATCCATTCTTCGGCGCTCAGCTTTCTTTATGGTCCAGCTCTCACAGCCATGCGTGACCACTGGAAAAACCATATCTTTGACCGTATGGACTTGCTGTCTACTCCCATCCAAGCCAATGACAGACCCTGCAATCAAACAAAGATGATAAATGGTGCCTAGGGAAGGGAGTCGGTGTTCTCAGAAGACCTTGGCCCGGCTACCCCCATGGGTCTCAGATGTCTGTAATTTCATGGCCATCCCTTACGCTCTGCTCGATTTCCACTGGGCTCTTTACTTCCCACGTTTTAGGTCCAAGCCACTGAGTCCTCGCTGTGGAGGTGTTTATTTTTCTCTCTCTCTTTATTTTTCCCCCAGTTCCAAAGTCAGAGGGCAAAGAAGGACACCTTGTCACTCACGCCCCTGAAATTCTAGACGTTGATTCTTCAAGTGGCTTGTTGCAAGGAGCTCTGATTTGAGGGCTTCTGGCATTTTTTGTCTGAAGCCTGATGTTGAACTGATTTGAATTGTCCGTGATCCTTCAGCTGTTGCTTACGGGTGGATCTGTGAACTGATGTGTGATGTGGAGTCTTTGAAAAACTCCCTTTTTCAAGTTGAGAACACCCTTTATGAAGTCATTGTCTTAGAGCACCTGCAGGCCACGGGGCATATTTGCTGCCAAATCTCCGAGATGAATGTCTTTCTCTTTGTTTTTAGCTTTTCCTGACTTCTCCCCCATCTTGTTAAAGCATGTCTCTCAATTTGGAGGTTCTGTAATTTTTTTTTCTCTGGGGTTAGAAAAGGAGGGCTAGCTGGCTGGAGTTAGGATGAGGGAATCTCCAGAAACCCCCTTTTTAAAAAAGACAATCACAGCAGTATCATTAAGAGTTGCTTATTAGATTTTATTTCTCGTGTGGCTTACATTTTGAAACACTACTCAAAGCATTTTCAAGGGGCTAACCAACAGAAACATAGGTTGATAATTGCTTTCCTTTTACAATAAGATCTGAAACAAAGACAAGGATGTCTGCTCTTCGCACGTCTGTCTAACAGAAACTTGGAGGTCTTCACCAGGGCAGGAGGGTTTTAAAATAAAGGAATTGTGTATATGTATTTGGAATGGAAGAACTGTCTTTACATGCAGATGACATGCTTGGTTATGTAGTGACTTCTAAAGAATTTACAGAGTGGTAAAACGCAAGGGATTTTATCAAGATCTCAGATTTAAGCACAAACACATTTGTATATCACTCTCAGTTCATTTCAGTCGCTCGGTTGTGTCCGACTCTTTGCAACCCCGTGGACCGCAGACTCCAGGCTTCCCTGTCCATCACCAACTGCCAGAGCTCACTCAAACTCACGTCCATGGAGTCGGTGATGCCACCCAACCGCCTCATCCTCTGTGGTCGAGTAAAAGTGACCAGAAACCGTTAACCATGGCAACCTTTAAACGTGAAAATATTAGAAAGTTAATTTGTGAAACACCGTATAGACTAATAGAATGTGTATTGTTATAACAAAGAAATGAGATTTGGGGATTCTTTTAATTAAAACGGTTAGGATTCTATAAACAATTTGAGAACTTTTAAGAGTACCGAGTCTTCCAATTCATTAACATGATTTAATGCTCTGTTATTTGAATCCTCTTAATTTTTTGAGCAAACGTCAATTTTTATGTAGAAATCTTGCCCGTTTCTATTAAAAATATTTCTATATCAAAATGTATCCATATAGTATAACTGAAATTCTGAGACATTCATAGTCATCATATGCCTGCTGATGAAAATAAAATTAAAAATACTTTTAAAATTAAAAATCTTATCTTTTATAATATCCAAAAGTGATATAAAATTTGGAAAGCCAGTATATGAGTGTTATTACTGAGTTTGTCTCTTCTGAAATATTAATACCTGCTTAATGGTTATGTATTTAATTTAATAGTCCTCATTGAAACCTGTGTTATAAATTTTTCATTTTCATAGCAAAGAGTCAAATTCACTATACATCCACTTGTATAGATTTTTTTCTTTTTACATGTTGTACGGTTTCCATACTTTGCTAGAACATTCTTTTCACGGGTTTTAATTGACTTATTTTTTGTCTCTCCACCTAGCTCTTCGTTAACCCTAGACATTCTTTTCTTCTGCATTCAAACTAGTGATTTCATAAGAAACACATTTCATTCAAGTAGAGTTCATTTATAATGTTGTGTTAGTTTCAAGTATCTAGCAAAGTAATTTTACACACATACACACGTATACACAATGCATTCTTTTTGTTGTTATTCTTTTCCACTATTGTTTATCATGGAATATTGAACAGAGTTCCCTGGGCTGTATAGTAGTTCTTTGTTTGTCTGTTTTCTACATAACTGTGTGAATTTAATAATCCCGCATTCCTAATTTATCCCGCCACTTCCCTTTCGTCTTTGGTGACCGTTAGGTTTGTTTTCTTTTTTTCTTATGTTCATGAGTATTTTTCTCTTTTGCAAGCAAGTTCATTTGTAACATTTTTCAGATGCCACATACAAGTAATATCATATGATATTTGTCTTTCTATCTCTGACTTCCCTTGGTGTGATCATCCCTAGGCCCACCTGTCTTGCTGCAAATGGCATTATTGCTTTCTTTTTCATGACTGTGTAATATTCCTCTGTCTGTCTCACATCTTCTTTATCCATTACTCTGTGGATGGATATTTAGCTTGCTTCCGTGTCTTGACTCTTGTGCCCAGGGCTGCAGTGAACACGGGTGCGCATGTGTCGTTTTGGATTACAGTTTTGCTTGAGCGTATGCACGTGAGTGGGGCGGCTGTATCGTACGGCAGCTCTATTTTTATTCTTTTCAGAAACCTCGTATGCTGTTTTCCGTGGTGGTTGGGCCCATTTCCTTTCTCACCCACAGTGTGGCAGGGTTCCTTTCTCTTTCTGCCTTCTCTAGCTGTTGTCATTTGTAGACTTTTTGATGATGGCCACTCTGACCAGTGAAAGGTGGTACCTCACTGTAATTCTGATTTCCACTTCTCTAACGATGACGAGTAATACTGAGCGTCTCTGCCTTTGCCTGTGGGCCGTCTGTATGTTTTCTTGGAGAAATGTCTGTATAGGTCTTCTGCTCATTTTTCGAATGAGGTGTTTGCTTTCTAAATATAGAGTTGTATGAGCTGGTTTTGTAGTTTGGAAATTAAGCCTTTGCAAGATGTATCATCTGCAAAAATTTTCTCCCAGCCTCAGGTTCTCTTTTCACAGTCATCCTTTCTTGAAGGGAGAAACCGAATCTTCAAATCTATGCTGTCTTCTCTTATTGCTTATGGATCAAGTGTATGCCATATTTTAACTAGGGATTAGTTCTTTTCTTTTTTCTTTTTTCACTCAACCAACTGCAATCATTTTTGAAGGTCCCATTTTACACGGCTTCACAGACTAAAAGGTGGCTTCACTGACTCGATGGACATGAGTCTGAGCAAGCTCTGGGAGTTGGTGATGGACAGGGAAGCCTGGCGCACTGCAGTCCATGGGGTCTCAAAGAGTCAGACGCGACTGAGCAACTGAACTGAACTGAACTGAATAGACTAAAAGAGCAATGCTGTCTTTCAAATCAGCATTTTATAATTCTATTCAGTTATCATATTTGCTCACATTTTTTGTCAGACTTTTCAATGTCTAAAGTGCCACATAAGTCTTTTGATGGTATTACTCACTTCATGCATTGTTGTTCTGGTTTAATTGCAAAGTCATGTCTGACTTTTTGCGACCCCATGGACTGTAGCCCACCATGCTCCTCTGTCCATGTGATCTCCCAGGTAGGAATAGTGGAGGGGGGTTGCATTTGCTTCTCCAGGGGATCTTCCCATCCCAGAGATCAAACCCTCATCTTCTTCATTGGCAGGCAGATTCTTTCCCACTGAGCTACCAGGGAAGACCCACAGATAGCATTAATCCATCATTAATAGGTGACCCACCCACGGGTGAGTTGAGTGACTCATGTGAGGTCTAGTTAATCCACTGACACCTCAGATATGCCAGTGTCTTTCCATCCTTTACAGGAATCTAGCTATTTGCGAATAAGGAAAGCACTCTTCAGATGTATTTAAATAGCTATTAGGATCAGTTCAGTTGACTCGCTCAGTCATATCTGACTCTTTGTGACCCCATGGACAGCAGTGCGCCAGACCTCCCTGTCCTTTGCCATCTCCTGGAGTTTCCTCAAACTCATGTCCATCGATTTGGTGATGCCATTCAACCATCTCATCCTCTGTTGTCCCCTTCTCCTCCTGCCTTCAATCTATGAGGATGGTTTCTCTGATTGTTTTTAACTTGATTTGCAAATCTCCTTTTGCTGGGGTTGAAATGGTTGATTTTAGCGAAACATTTCTGAAACATTTTCTTTCTCGTGGCAATACGCACTCGTGGTTGTGTGTGCTTGCTTCTGCTCATGAGATCTTAATGTCAAACAGCCAGAGGCTCTCAGCGGATTAACATCTGTGACCTTGAATTCCTCGCATAATGCCTTACACTGTCCATTCTTCTAGGAGAGGCATTTTGGGCGTCTAGGGACACAGTCGTTTTCCCTTGCAAAACAGAATTTCATTTGCATTGTTCATGTAGTAAGGACTGGTTTTACCTTACAGCCTTGATATTTTTTTTTTTTTAAATGCATATTCTAAAGATTAATTCTGAGCATGACGCTGTAAAGGTTGATGCTGAACCAGGGGGCACTCCAGAGTGCATTGTTGATGTCAGTGATTTCACATAATGAGATTATTGTTTATGCCTTCCCACTCCAGAGTGGTCACTAATCCCTGGGCGAGGCTGGCCCTGAGACGCAGGCAAGAGTCGGGAAGCACCCCGTCAGTGGAGCCTGACAACACCAGGGAGAAATGAGAGGGAGATTGATGGAGGTGTCCTTGGACGGGCTTTGTCTGCGTTAGATTCATGGCTTGTTGAACTCTCCTCTCTCCAGATGGCCACCAGGATGAGTTTTCAGTAGGAAAATCCCAAACGTGTCCTCCAGAATCCACATTTGTCTGTGAAACTTCACTTCTGTCTGTGCTGGAAGATATATAACAATTGTCACCTTCTTTATGCATTTGGTCATACTTTATGAGTATTTTCCACTTAGTTTACCCTCGGTAATAGCCTAAGGTATAATTTGTCCAGGAATCATGTATGGATGTGAGAGTTGGTCCAGAAAGAGGCCCAAGCACTGAAGAATTGATGCTTTTGAACTGTGGTGTTGGGAGAAGACTCTTGAGAGTCCCTTGGACTGCAAGGAGATCCAACCAGTCCATCCTAAAGGAAGTCAAACCTGAAATTTCATGGGAAGGACTGATGCTGAAGCTGAAACTCCAATACTTGGGCCACCTGATTCCAAGAGCTGACTCATTGGATGAGACCCTGATGCTGGGAAAGATTGAAGGCGGGAGGAGAAGGGGACGACAGAGGATGAGATGGTTGGATGGCATCACCGACTCAATGGTCATGAGTTTGAGCAAACTCTGGGATACAATGAAGGACAGAGGGGCCTGGAGTGCTGCGGTCCACGGACTTGCAAAGAGTTCGACACAACTTAGCAACTGAGCAACAACCATTTTGTGGGAAAGTCCTAATCTTGGCATGACATTTTAAACTTGTGTTGATATTGCCTGATTTCTTTCCACAAAGTCTGTCCTGATTCCCCTTTCCACTACGAGATTATCTGTTGATACCTCTCTTGCCAAATGACAAGAGACAAGAGACAAGACTTACGTGTTCAAGACCCCTGACCAGAAAGAGAAATGACTGAATTTATATCCTGAATTCAGTACTCTGAGATCTTTGTACATGGGCTTCCCTGGCGGCTCAGATGGTAAAGAATCTTCAGGTGTTCAGTGCAGGAGACCTGGGTTCGATCCCTGCGTTGGGAAGATCCCCTGGAGGAGGAAGTGGCAAGCCACTCAAGTGTTCTTGCCTGGAGAATCTCATGGACAGAGGAGCCTGGCGGGCTACAGTCCACGGGGTTGCACAGAGTTGGGCATGGCTGAGCGACTAACACTTCCCATCTGTAGCACCAAGGGCCCCTGACTCCGGAAACACCTCCATCCCAAACAGAGCTGGTCATAACGGTTGCTCTAATTTTAGGTCTAGTGGAGGCAGCAGTGGCTTCCTACAGCTTTGTGATAAAGGTGTCTGAGATTTGGCAGTGACTTTCAAATCTCTTCACTGAGAAGATGCCCTACCTCATTCCTGGTACTTTGGGATAGCATGTTGGTGTGTCTGCGTATTCAGTCGTGCCTGACTCTTTGCCACCCCCATGGGCTGTATCCCACCAGGCTGCTCTGTCCGTGGGATTCTCCGGGCAAGAACACTGGAGTGGGTTGCCCTTTCCTTCTCCGAGGGATCTTCCTGACCCAGGGATCAAGCTCAGGTCTCCTGCATTGGCGGGTGGATTCTTTACCCCTGTCCTATCTGGTTAACCCCACCCGCATGTCTTATCCAGATGCGATTGTTCTTGAGAGGGAAGTTGTGTCTGGGGATTGTGTATCATGTTATATCTACCGATGATGTAAGGGGAAGCTTTTCATTTCAGAAACTTTCTGCAGATCAAGAAATAAAGAGAAAGAAATAGGGAGAGAGGGAAGGAAGGCTGGGAGAAGGGAGGAAGGGATGGAAGTGTGGGAATAAGCAAGGCTCGGAAGATGGAAAAAAGGAGTGACAATACTGACCTTAGCTAGCTGTCAAAACTAGTTCTCATATGCTCTTCCTGTATGAGCCGGTATCCCCCCCTCCACCGCCCCAGAGAGAATTGGACTGTCTCTTACCCTGTAACACAGATGCACGAGACAATAGCTTTCATGAAAAGGGATTTCATGGTATTAAACAGTTGGCAGGACTAGAGCTCCATGTTGTAATGATGGGTCCTAATCTTAAATAGGATGAGAAGAACAAATAGCATTTAAAGGGTAATTCCATTTTTTGTATGCCTGCATGAAACCCATCCCGTGCCGATGACTGATTTTCCGCAGTGCCTCAGTTCTTGAGGCAGCTTCTCGGCTGTTAACAGAATCTGTTTTCATATCCTGTACGGGAAGGGCACTGGTTTTAGAAACCAGACTTCTGCATTCAGGTATGAACATGTATGGGAAGGGAAAATGGCAACTCGCTCCAGGATTCTTGCCTGGAGAATCGCATGGCCAGAGCAGCCTGCTGGGCTGCAGTCCACGGGGTCGCAAAGAGTTGGACACGGCTGAAGTGACTGAGCAGAGCATGAAAATGTTATGTTCCTTTTGTGACGGTTCTGTTTTCTGGAACCTAAGACAGTTGACATTAGAAGGGGTCTTACAGTAGCGAATATGTCAGGTCACTGACTTGCATTCTTTAGAAATAGATGTATTTATCTGGCTATGTTGGGTCTTGGTTGCAGTACGTGGAAACTTTGTTGCCACATGCCAACTTCTCTCTAGTCATAACAGGAGGCCTTCACTGCCTTGTGGTATGCGGGCTCATGGTTTCCTGACCAGGGAACAAACCCACTTCCTCTGCTTTGGAAAACGGATTCCTAACCGCCGGACCACCAGGGAAGTCCCTCATTCTTGACTTCATGTAAATAGAAGGTGTCCAGGAAGCAGACACTTTGAACCTGCGGTGTTTGGGGCAAATCACTGATCTCAGTTCAGTTCAGTTCAGTGGCTCAGTCGTATCTGACTCTTTGCGACCCCATGGACCGCAGCCCACCGGGCTTCCCTGTCCATCACCAATACAGGGAGTTTGCTCAAAGTCATGTCCATGGAGTCGGTGATGCCACCCAACCGTCTCATCCTCTGTCGTCCCCTTCTCCTCCCGCCTTCAACCTTTCCCAGCATCAGGGTCTTTTCCAATGAGTCAGCTCTTCTCATCAGGTGGGCAAAGTACTGGAGCTTCAGCTTCAGCTTCAGCTTACCTTCAACAAGCCCAATACCTGCCCAATACCTGCAACAAGGCATCACAGTGCTTCCAGTTAAATTGAGATAAAAGTGTCTCGTTTTCGGTTGCTTGTGGGAATCAGTGATCTGTTTTTGATCATAACCCACCTCCTGTCTTGATAACAAGTTGTTTCTGTGGATGTCTTTAAATTCCCGCCCTCCGTGTCAGCATCCTCTCTTTATCTCCTTCTTCCTTAAGCCTTTCTGCCAGCCTTCCTTTATTCCTTTTCCCTGTGTTTCTCCCCATCGCTTCCGTATAGTACTAGATTCCTCAACCTTGCCTCTGCTGACCTTTCAGCCTGGATATTTCTTTTTTTTTTTTTTTTTTGGGTGTATGTGTGCCTGTGTGTATCACCCTTCTTGTCCCTCTTAAGAAATGTGGCATCACCCCTTTCTGCTACCCACTGGATCCCAGTAGTACTCTCTACCAAGGTATGAAAACCAACTGTGTTTCCACACATACTGACCTGTCCTGTCTGGCGCAAAAATCACAGAGCCCCTTTCTCTAAAATATGCCAGCTGTTATGGAAATCCTCCTTCCTCTCTTTTGTGAGTTGAGACTGCACTTCACTCCGCTGAAGGGTGCAGTTTTATAAGATGCTGGTGTTTTTATCAAGTGCTCTTGGATTGAGCCTCATTTCCACTCTTGATGGGGAAAAAGGAAATGATAACTGTTGTTTTGATACCTCCCCACACAGGATCATACACTTGGAGTTTTAGGGGAACGAGCATGTGCTCAAATCTAACTATATTAACTACTTTTACATGTCTGATAAAGAGGTTATGCTAGGAGGAAAAGCAACGACAAGTATAAATAGAAAGATAAAGATACGGCATTATAATTAACTTGCTTGTTTCCCACGTCAGGTATGCGGTACTGACTTTATTCCCCATTATTTCTGGTAGCTTCTTGAGACTCTTAAGACAAAAATAAGTGTTTAAGTCTTTGTTTATTTGGCTGCATCAGGTCTGATCTGCAGCATAAAGGATCTTCATTGCATCATGGGAGATCTCTAACTGTGGCATACAGGGGCATGTGGGATCTTCCTTCCCTGCCCAAGGATTGAACCCACATGCCCTGCATTGCAAAGTGGATTCTTAACCACTGCAGCACCAGGCGAGTCCCAGATGAAAATAATTTTAATTAGTGTTTCTCTAAATAATATTCATAGTGGATTATAGACTCTATATTACTAGTGGACCCTATGTGCCTCTTTATCTAGCCATCTGGTTATCTATTGATTTATATGTTGACAGTGAAATAACAGGAAGAATATTATTATGTATAATTATTATTGTTATACAGAAGAGTAATAGTTGAGCGTATACCAATGGACAGACCAAAAGGTTTGTTTGGGTTTTCCTGTAACATCTGATGAAACAGCTGAATGAACTTCGTGGCCAACCTCACAATTAAGCAGGTAACAGTTAAGAGAAAATAATAAAACACAGTACGTAAACTTCATGTTTTTGCTTGTCTAAATTTTACTGGAGTACTACTGTATTTTTTTAGGAGACAGCAAAGATAGCTAAATGCAAGCTTTGACACTGCAAAATAAGAATTAAGATAAAGGAGATAGAATGGATTTTTCATGGAGATGTGAGTGATTCAGTGACTGGTCAGATGATAAAGCTAAATGTCCAGCCCTCTCCATCACTAATATCTCTTGATGTCTGCGTGATGTTGCCATGGGTTACATCATTGTCTCGGATGACTCGGACCCTGATGCCATGTGAAAGCATCACTGTCACCCAGGGAACATTTAAAGATGGAACTGTTCCCTCGATTTTATTCTTAAAGGAAATAGTTTACTTACTTCCTAGCTATATAAGAAAGTTATTAAAAAATATATATTTTTAATATGGTCCATTTTAAAGTCTTTATTGAAGTTACAATACTGCTTCTGTTTCTCATTTTGGTATTTTGGCCACAAGGCATGTGGGATCTCACTGACCCAACCAGGGATCAAATGCACACCCTCTGCTTTGGAAGGCAAAGTCTTAACTCCTGGACCGCCAGGGAAATACCTAAACAAAGCATGTTGATTACAAGCAAAGGACAGTTTAGTAATTTTGTTTTAATCTCACCTCTAATTCCTGTGATAAAGTCAGGGCAACAGACATGTGTGCATTGCTTTCTAGGTACCAGGATAGGATAGGACAGAGAGTTTGATCATAAGACAGACTGAGACGATTCTTTCAGCTGAGATCCTGGTGTGAACTGATTCCCTGATGGCACAGTGGGTAAGGAAATCACCTGTGATGCAGGAGACGCAGGAGATGGGAGTTCGATCCCTGGGTTGGGAGGATCCCCTGGAGAAGGAAATGGCATCACTCCAGTGTTCGTGCCTGGAGAATCCCATGGACAGAGGGGCCTGGCGGGCTCCAGTCCTTGGGGTCTCAGAGAGTCAGACACAGTCGAGTGACTGACACTTGTGCTTTTATTTTTTGCATACCGCGTGTAGCGAACCTGTGTTGGCAGACTTGTGGGAACAAACAGGAAGCTCCACGTTATCTTTCCAGATTTGATGCCTAAAGGGTGTTTTGTCGAAGGCAGTGAAGAAGGAGTTCAGTGGACAAAAGAGTGGGCAAGCAGACCCACGGGGCGTGGGACCTGTGATGGTCTTGGGCAAACCCAGGGCTGTACACTGTTCTCGATGGGGCCGGGGTGGTGGGTCCTGAATGCAAAGAGTAGATTTGGGCAGGACAGTTCCTCTCCTGTCATGTCATATATGTCATGTCCTATGTCAGGTCAGCAAGTGATCTTTGTGCTGTCGGAAATGAACAAGCGAAGGTAGTTGAAGCATCTAATTTTTGTATATTTTTATTTTCTTATTTAATCTGGCTGTGCTGGTTCTCAGTTGTGGCCCGTGGGATCTTTAGTTGTGAAATGTGAACTCTTAACTGTGGCATGCAAGCTCTTAGATTTTTTTTTGGCGGTGACATGAGGGATTTAGTTCCCTGATTCAAATTTTGGGAATAAAATGATTGTCAAAAAGCATTTTCCTAGAAAACTTAAAAAAAAATTGTAAACTGTTGTGTTTTTCTTAATTTCACATGAAAATCCACTGCTGAGATTGCATCATCCATGTTATTTTTTTTTAAGATTTTGGAAAAGTCGTTAACATCGTTTTAATCCTAAATACATATAGTGAGACATCTATTGACCTTAAAGGAAAAGTTGTTCAAATAATTGAGAGACATTTCTTAACATTTCTTTTTAGGTCATTAATTCCTAAATCATAACAGTTTCTAAAGTTAAATTATTTTTCTTCCATGGCTAAATGTACCCAGATGTTAATGGCTGTAAGTAATCTTTTTCTTCATTGTATGGTGTGAATTCTGCTTCCTGACATTTATGAAGAGATGCTTTTATTAATTTAGAATAATGATCTATATGAATATGGCATTATATCTGTGTGTGTAAGGTTGTCAAAAAGTTCCTTTGGGCTTTTCTATAACATCTTGCAGAAAAACCCAGGTGAAGTTTTTTTGGCCAACTCTGTATACACACACACATTATCATACTTTTTTTAAATCTTATCATCAGACATGTTTATAATTCAGCAGTGTTTAGTGTTACTTTGGTGAAAAAGCCACGTGTAAAATAGTAGATATGGTGCTTAGATGGAGAAAGCGGAAGTTGATTATTTTTCCTTTCCAATTTTAATCCCTGAGGGTCGTTGATGAAAGCCTTTCACAAGCCCTCTTTAGTCACCTGATGATGTAGAATAAGTCTCTAGTTCCGGCAGCGATGGAGGGATTTTCCTGGCCTAGACTACACAACAGCATATTAAGAGCTGACTTCCTGTTTATCGGGGATCCAGGCATGTGGCATCACGCCGCACCACCCCTGAATAAAAGCAGAGGAAAGCAAGCTCCCGCACACGGTGACACACGTGTGACTGTACCCACCCAGGGTGGAGAACCGTTCGTATATGAATGGCTGGTTTCAGGCATCTTGACACTCTTATCGGAAACTCTGGCCATGGACCGTGAAAAACGGCTTCTGCACGGGCCCAGGGTAGAAAGTGAAGCCGGCTGCATTTTCTCTCGGCATTTGCTGCTATCGCTATAAAGGTCACGTGTGCAATCTAAAACACTCCATGCATGAGTAGGAGAAATGCCACCTAGAAAATGAAACTGCTTCTGTCTGCATTTTTGGCCAGTGTCCAAAGGGGACCGTTTTTCCCCTCTCCCCTTTCGTGGATTTGCAAATTTGGGCTTCTGTAAATAAAAAAATGCCTGCTCCCCTGTGAATCGTGGGCGGAGCAATGCACTGGGAAGATACGGGAATTGTGTGTGGGTAAGAAGAGCAAATGCAGAATGAAAGGAAGAAATGGGCTAAAATGAAAAAGAGACGAACAGCTTGCAAGGGATGCTGTCAAACCTATTAGCGAGCTCATAGTTGAGGAGGTAAAATGCCTAAAACTCCATCAAGAGAAATGCCCAAACCTGTTGAGGTTTAGAGATAGGCCGATGAATTTTATAAATATTTTGCATCACTTTATTTGAAAGTGAAAGCGAAAGTCGCTTGGTCTTTGCCACTCCATGCACTGTCCATGAAATTCTCCGGGCGAGGATACTGGAGTGGGTGGCCTTTCCCTTCTCCGGGGGATCTTCTCAACCCGCGGAGTGAACCCGGGTCTCCCGTGTTGCAGGTGGATTATTTACCAGCTGAGCCGCCAGAGAAATCTATAGAGACAGGCAAATATATATTATTTTCCTTTATGTTGTTATATTCTTGCCTAGCTTAATGAGAAAGCTAAATACATTTATCTGTGGACACGGGCAAAGGAACATTCTCACACTTTGCTGAACTGATGGAGAATTTTGAAAGAAATTAGCTGTTATATATAAAAATGTAATACGATAACTGCTTCTCTCTGTAGCAGTACTGTTCTGAAAACCTTTCCTATATGAACGTCACTCAGTCATGTCCAACTCTTTGTAACCCCGTGGACTCTACAGTCCACGGGATTCTCCAGGTCAGAATATTGGAGTGGGTAGCCTTTCCCTTCTCCAGGGAATCTTCCCAACCCAGGGTTGGAACCCAGGTCCCACGCACCGCGGGTGGATTCTTTACCAGCTGAGCCACAAGGGAAGCCTTTCCTCTATAATTAAGAGCAAAAACACACTGTCTTAGTTCCTTGGAGCTGCTGTAACAAAAATGCCTCTGATTGGCGGTGGGCCATGTGGGGTGGGGAGGGGTTTAAAAAGGAGACATTTATTTGTCGCATTTCTGGAGGCCGGAACTCCAGGATCAAGGTGTCAACAGATACGGTATCTGGTGAGAACCTGTTTCCACGTTCAGATACCATCTTTTCACCGGAACCTCACATGGTGAAGAGGGTGAGAGAGTTCTCTGGTTTGAGCAGAGGTGGTCCCTTTCCTAAGGACACTGATTTCATTCATGCAAGCTCCAACCTCAAGACCCGATCACCTTCCAGAGACATCACAGTGGGGATTAGACTTGAACATAGCAATTCGGAGAGGGCACAGATATTCAGTCTGCAGCCGGCATGGCAGAGAAAGCCAACAGCAACTAAAGAGCCTCTTGATGAGGGTGAAAGACGAGCCTGGAAAAGCTGGCTTAAAACTCAACATTCCTGATCTTATTTGGGACATGCAGGGTCTTAGTTGCAACCTGAGGGCTCTAGTCTCCCTGCCAAGGATCACAACCCCAGGATTCCTGCCTTGGGAGCGTGGGTCAGAGTCTTAGCCACTGGAGCACCACGGAAGTCCCCCTGGTTTGAACGATCTCAGTTGAATGGCCTCTTCACTTGTCAGTCATCCCCCACCACCACGACCATCCACCCTCCATGCTACCATCACGAACATCTTCCTGCCATTCAGAGCTGATGACACCATCTCCTACTGGGAGGCCGATCCTGGCCGTGGCTCCCTGGGTGCCACCTGGAAGATCCCCTGCACGTGATGCGAGAATCTTGATGGTAGCCCGGGTCTCCCTTTTCCGCTCGCCTTCCCTCCAATTCTGCGTGCACCGTGTGTTCTCCTGCCTTGGGGCACACAGCTCGCAGGCCCCCCGGGCACAGTCTGCCCTTGCATCCGCCCCCGAGCCTTCCTCCTGCTGACCTGTACACTCAGATGGCCCCCGCCCCCCATTCTCCATCTGGGAAAGTCCCGGGCATTTACGACATCCAGCAAAAAGGGTTTTATTCCCCACCCCCCACCTCTCTCTCTCTTTTTCTTTATACAGAGAGAAAGGGAAAGGGGGGATAGAATCTTTCTGAGAGAGTGTGTGTTTTCAGGTATCATAGTGGGTTTTAAAATACTTCTCTACATAGTCGGCTGCACTGGGGCTTAGTTGCAGCAGACAAGCTCTTCCATCTTCGTTGCGGCTTGTGGGGGCTTCAGTTCAGTTCGGTGGCTCAGTCGTGTCCGACTCTTTGCAACCCCATGAACTGCAGCACGCCAGGCCTCCCTGTCCATCACCAACCTCCGGACTTCACCCTAATTCTTGTCCGTTGAGTCAGTGATGCCATCCAACCGGATCATCGTCTGTCGTCCCCTTCTCCTCCTGCCCTCAGTCTTTCCCAGCATCAGGGTCTCTTCCAATGAGTCAGCTCTACTCATCAGGTGGCCAAAGTATTGAAGCTTCAGCTTCAGCATCAGTCTTTCCAGTGAATGTTCAGGACTTATTTCCTTTAGGATGGACTGGTTGGATCTCCTTGCTGTCCAAGGGACTCTCAAGAATCTTCTCCAACACCACAGTTTGAAAGCGTCCATTCTTTGGCGCTCAGCTTTCTTTATAGTCCAACTCTCACATCCATACTCGACTACTGGAAAAGGGGTCTTCAGTTGCAGCCTGTCAACTTTGAGTAGGGGCATGTTCACTCTAGTGCTCGGACCAGGGATCGAACTTGGGCCCTCTGAATGGGGAGCAAGAAGTCTTAGCCAATGGATGACCAGGGAAGTCCTCTATCATTGTATTTCTATTTTTTTTTCCCAAATATTTATGTTTTCTCTCTCTCTTTAGTTGCTAAGTCGAGTTCTACTCTTGTAACCCTATGGACTGTAGCCCGCCAGGCTTCTCTGTCCATGGGATTCTCCAGGCAAGAATGCTGGAGTGGATTGTCATTTCCTTCTCCAGGGGATCTTCCTGACTCAGTCATAGAAGCCTGGTCTCCTGCACTGCAAGAGATCTGCACCAGATTCTTTACCAACTGAACTACAAGGAAAACAAATATTTCCTAGCCAATAATTTTTTGGATTGACAAATGCCTGTGAGAGATGATTTCTTTTCTATTTTTTAAAACCAAGTTACAGGCTCTCCGCCAGTGAGTTCTGGTTAAAATAAAGAGGGTGGACTTAGTTTATTTTTGAAAATTATTCAGTGAGTTATTTAAAATGTGCATTTGTCTAAAGTGTTGGTAATTTAGGAGATGGAGATATGCATCATTCCAGCCTTTATGCATCAGAGCAGAGGTAGAGAAACATGGGGGTCTCTTGGTTTTCCTTTCCAATCTTTGATAAGAGTAGTTCCGGCGGTCACAACTCTATGTTGGCACCATCATTGCAGTGCTGGAAAATGAGATCATGTATTTCTTCACCCATCTTGCCTCAGCTTGCATTTCGACTCCTCAGTTCCGTTCAGTTCAGTCGCTCAGTCGTGTCCGACTCTTTGCGAGCCCGTGGACTGCAGCACGCCAGGCCTCCCTGTCCATCAGCAGCTCCCAGAGTTTGACTGCTCATGGGCTTACTATTGCAGGTGTTTGGTTTCTGGACGTGGGCAGGAGGCGGAGTGAATGACGGAGGGAGATGCTCTAGAGAGATGCTGTCATGCCTTCCAGACTCCCCGTGTCTTTGTCGGCCCTGACCCTGTGTTTGTTCTTGATTGGTTTGCTTCTGGGGTGTCTCCCAGTCTCCTTCCCCAGGGAAGGAAATGATTTTCCTCTCGCTGGGGCCACATTGTCCAGCTGATTGGGAAGACGTACCTTCTCACCCGTTTCGTTGCACTTTACCAATCTGGAGTGATTCTTGAACCTTCCAAGGGAATGACATCACAGGGCCCTTAGCATTAGACGGTCACCAACATTTGCGACCCGGCTGCAAAAGGGTAGACCAGTTGTCTTGTTCACTGCTTTGGGCTTCTCTGGTGGTTCAGCTGGTAAAGAGTCCCTCTGCAATGCAGGACAGCCCAGTCTGACGCCTGGGTCAGGAAAATCTCCTGGAGGAAGGGATACGCTACGCACTCCAGTTCTCTTGGCCTTTCCTGGTGACTCAGATGGTAGAGAATCTGCCTGCAATGAGAGAGACCTGGGTTCAGTCCCTGGGTTGGGATGATCCCCTGGGGAAGGGAAAGTCTACCCACTCCAGTATTCTGGCCTGGAGAATTCCACGGACCGTATCGTACACGGGGTTGCAAAGAGGGTAACTGAGGGACTTTCTCTTTCACTACAAGGCAGACGGTTTGTTGTTTGCTGTTTCCCACCATGAGGTAGACAAGTTGAGTTTTTTGCTACCTTGCTCACCTTACATTTTGTTTGGTAAAGAAAGAGATCTATGAAACTGATAACCATACTGATCAAGTAGAATTGTACATACCATAATCGTTTAAAAGTTTTTATCCCAACAGTCTAAGCACAGAATGTCTTTATTGTATTACTTGGTAACAATGTTTTTATTTTACGGAAAATGTTTATAAGATGGCTTAAAAAAAAAAAAAGCTGAATGTTTTCATTAGACTCAACAGACACCTAATTGCATTTCAGTGTAGGCAATCAGAACACATATAACCTACCAGAAAGGAAAATTAATTGCAGGCAACGTACACACAGCTTGTGAGTCTGCATGTAGCTGTTAGGTACAGAGAATTTCTGTTACCTTCACAGCCTTGTGTTATCTCATACCATAATATCAGATGACTTTTTCTTTGTTTGTGATTTTACTATGTATACTTTTTTGAAACAACCTTTTCTCAGCCTTCTTATTTACTCTTTTTATTTTTTTTATTTATTATTTATTCTTTTTAAATTGAAATATAGTTGATTTATAATGTTTTGGTAGTTTCAAGTGTATCGTGAAGTGATTCAGTTATACTTACATATGTTATCTATGTGTTTTTTTTTTCAAATGCTCTTCTCTTATAGGTTAATATAAAAGATTGAGTAGAATTATCTCTGCTGTAGAGTAGGTCCTTGTTGGTTATCTGCTTTATATATAGCAGTATATATTTTAATCCCAAACTCCTAATTTATACCCCTCATTCCATTTGGTGACCATAAGTTTCCTTTCTCTGTCTGAGACTCTATGTCTGCTTTGTATATTAGCTCATGTGTATAATGTTTTGGATTCCACATGTAAGTGATACCATATGACATTTGTTTTCCTTCTGTGTGATGTATTTCACTGAGTTTGGTAATCTCCTTTACGGCTGGCTTCTATTCCACTGTATATGTGTAAAAAGCACCTCATTATCTGTTCCTCTCTTGATGGGCATTTAGGTTGTCTTTGCTGTTGTAAATAGCGCCGCTGTGAATATCAGGGTGAATGTGACTTTTCCAGTTGTAGTTTTCTCTGGATATATGCCCAGGAGTGGGACTGCTGGATCATAGGTTAGCTCCGTTTTTAGTTTTTTTTTAAGGAACCTCTGTACTGTTATCCACAGAAGCTACTGCAGCTTAAATTCCTACCAAGTGTAGAAGGGTTCTTAAGAAGTGATAACCTTAAAAGTTATGTAGGTTGTGTGTCCCTGACTGTGGACTGTGGTTTCCAGTCCCCCCATATAGGATCCTGTAGTCTAAACCTAAGTATAAAGATGTGACTCTTACCTGTAGACACATGAGTAGTCAGTAGCCGGAGCGAGAAGGATTAATGACAAGTCTCTTGGTTTGAAATCCCGGCCGGAGATCTTTGCATCTTTCCATCTACTGCACAGTCACTTTCTCTGTCTGTGAAATTTGAAACGCCCAGACCATTGTTTGTCAGATCTCGACTGTTAGATTAAATGCTATCATCTTGTCTCAGCCAGGTCAGTTCATTTTCTAAAGAAAGGCACATGGGTGTTATTTTCCTTGGGAGAGTGTCCAGGCTAAATACATTCCTCTCAAATAATAGAAAGTTTGCTTTCAGTCTTTATAGCCCGAATCGCTGTCAGTAAACACGCCAGTCCCTTGAGGAAAAGAAAGATGCAGTGTTTTATTTTTGTCAGAGTATAGTTGACTAACCCTGGTAGTTTCAGCAGTACAACGTGGCAATTTGGTATCATTTATATATTATACACAGGCAGAGTTATCACAGTGTTACTGACTGGATTCCTTGTGCTGTATGTTACCATTCTGTGAGTGTTTTATAGCTGAATTTCTGCCTCTTAATCATTTCATTTGAATTTCAAATTTCTAGTTAGTTCTAGAACTCTGACTCCATGAACCTTTCATATATATCGCCTTTTTCTGTCGAGACGAAGATGATTTTGCATCCTTGGATGTAGATATTCTCAGCTAAGCCCCACGAATCTTGGGGAAACTCCTCCCCACCAACCTTTGTGGCACTTGAGTGAATACGTGAGAATGTATTTTCCATGGAAAGGTATACCTCCTTGGAGAGGGCTGTGACCCAGAAAAGAAGAAGCATGTCTGACTTAGATTCTGAATGTCAGGACCGCTCACTCGAAACTGGAGAATCTCTTCTTAGCACCTGTGAGAGGGAACCATATGGAACTGACATTTGCTTGGACCTAAAAATGTCAAATACTGTCACGTTCCCAGGACTCATCCTATATTTTTTCCTACATTTGCACTCTATCCCTTCCTAAATAGTCATTCCCTTCAGAAGACAGGGGGATTTGTGTGCCTTACTCAACTCCTGGTAGAGAAGGTGACTCCAAAGGGTACGTGTGAGTAAGCTGGATCTTGTTTGAAGTGTCACCTTTAAAAGCCCGGCTGAGTTAATGCCACTCTCTGGAATCCTGGGATAATAAGACCTCTTTGGGTTGTGGCCTGTATTCCTTGTGTTGTACAGCAAGATCTCATTGGTTATCTATTTTATACACAGTGTCAGTAGTATGTGGGTCAATCTGAATCTCCCTAGTTATCCATCTCCCTTTCCCCTTTTTGGGACCACACATTGGTTCTCCGCATCTGTGTCTCTATTTCTGCCTTGCAGACAAGATTTTGTACACAGTTTTTCTAGATTCCACACAAATGCCTTTTTTTGATCACAAATGTCTTAACATAGGATATTTGTTCTTCTCTGAGTTCCTTCATTCTGTGTGCCAGTCTCAATTCCACCCACATCTCTGCAAAGGGCCCGGTTAATATTTTACACACGTAAATGCGACTCGCGTTGACTGTTCACCACGTGTCAAGCACAAATCAGTCTGTTACGACCCTGATGCCCTATGAAACAGGTGTTTATGTAGTTGCTACTCTGTGCCCAAGCCTGAAGACAGAGGTGTCATTTTTGTTTCTCTCTTTTAATTAAAATGTTAAAGCTTTATTTATTTATTTTGGTAAAGTAATTAATTTATTTTAATTGGAGGCTAATTGCTTTGCAGTACTGTAGTGGTTTTTTGCCATACATTGACGTGAGTCAGCCTTGGGTGTACATGTGGCCCCGGGTCTTGAACTTTATTTATTTTTAACTGACGGAAGATGGCCTTACAGTACTGTATTCATTTCTGCCAAATGTCAACACGGATCAGCCATAGGTTGACTGCTGTCCCCTCCAACCTGAAGCTCCCTCTCACCCCGCGCCCCATCCCACCCCTCTTGTTTTTTCCTGAGCCCCAGGTTGAGTTGCCTGAGTCATACCGCAAATGCCCGTTGGCTGTGCATTTTAAATTCCCATTGGCTCTGTAGTTTAAGGATGGCAATGTATGGTTCCATGTTCCTCTCTCCGTCCCTCCCACCCTCTCCTTCCCCGGCCCCCAGCCGTGTCCATCCGCCTCTTCTCTGTGTCTGCATCTCCACTGCTGTGATGGACTTTTCTTTAGCTACATAAGTTCCTCGTTGTCTTGGCTTCCATGCTCTCATGTGGGAAGATGAACCTGATCCGTTAGACTCAGGAATATAAAGCAGTACTTGTGGTCATAAGAGACTCTTGTGATTCCTAAGGCAGGATGGAGGTTGACAGGACTTGAGGTTGGACTTAGATTAAATCAGGAGCTTTTGGGTGGGCACCGTTGCTAGCTGGCATTTGATTTGGGACTTCCCTCACAGTCCAGTATCTTAAGATGCTGCATCCCCAGGTTCAATACCCGGTCAGGGAACTAGATGCCACATGCTGAAACTAAAGATCCCACGTGCTCCAGCTGACGCCTGGTTATTGTTGGTGTTCCGACGCTCAGTTGTGCCTGGCTCTTTGCAGCCTTGTGGAGTGCAGCACGCCAGGCTACCCCGTCCTTCACCATCTCCCGGAGTTTGCTCAAACTCACGTCCATCATGTCGGTGATGCCATCCAACCATCTCATCCTCTGTATCCCCCTTCTCCTCTTGCCTTCAATCTTTCCCAGCATCAGGGTCTTCTCCTATGAGTCAGTTCTTCACATCAGGTGGCCGAAGTATTGGAGCTTCAGCATCAGTCCTTCCAATGAATATTCATGGTTGATCTCCTTTAGGGTGGACTGGTTGGATCTCCTTGCAGTCCAAGGGACTCTCAAGTGTCTTCTCCAGCACCACAATTGGAAAGCATCAATTCTCTGGCACTCAGCATTCTTTAGGGTCCAACTCTCATAGCCATCCATGACGATGGGAAAAATCACGGTGAAACCGTAAAAATAAGTAGACAGTGAAAAGCAACCTGATGTGACTTTTCACAGTAGGGCCAGGAGATGCTATTATTCATGGACTGCATTTTACAGATATGGAAATGGAAAATTAGGGCTCTGAGAGAACTTGGCAGTCTTAAGGTAAGGACTAGGGCTAAAAGCCTTTATCGCTAGACTCTCGATCAGCTGTGTACATTCTGCTCATCAGCCAGAGGATAAGACCAGAGCCCATCTCAGCTCTATTTATGAGGGCGTGTCCACCATTTAGTCACCTCATTCAGCTGCCCCCGAAGCATTAGTCAGGAAGCCACAGGAAAACACTTCTCAGTGGTTTCAGTGTAATTAAAAAAGCCTCCACCCTGTACTTGTAGCTTGTTATTAATTAGAAAATGGTGAATTTCATCTCAGGGGCTGGGCTCATCAGATTACGTGATAGACATTGGGGATGATCCACTGCCGGGAGCATATAATTAGAGTCGCTGTGAGCGTATAATTAGAGCCGGGATGCTGAGTTGCCATGGAAACAACCCTGTCCCTTCATCTCTCCCATCACAGCAAGGTTGCCAGGGGATGGACATACTCGCTAGTGAGGTATTAGGAGTCAAAAGAGATCAGAAGTTGTGGAGAAGGTCCAGCGGAGTACCTTATAAACACAGGTGCTTGGGAGCAGGTTAAATGAGCCCTGTGGAGCCTCTCCACTGATTAAACCAAAAAACCCAACGAAAAAAAAAAAGGCGGTGGGGAGTAGAAGATCTAAACAGACATTTCTCCAAAGAAGACATACAGAGGGCTAATAAACACACGAAAAGGTGCTCAACATCACTCACTCTTGCTGCTAAGTCACTTCAGTCGTGTCTGACTCTATGCGACGCCACAGACGGCAGCCCGCCAGGCTCCCCCGTCCCTGGGATTCTCCAGGCAAGAGCACTGGAGTGGGTGGCCATTTCCTTCTCCAATGCGTGAAAGTGAAAAGGGAAAGTGAAGTCGCTCAGTCGTGCCCGACTCTTCGCGACCCCATGGACTGCAGCCCGCCAGGCTCCTCCGTCCGTGGGATTTTCCAGGCGAGAGTACTGGAGTGGGGTGCCATTGCCTTCTCCGTCACTCACTCTTAGAGAGATGCAAATCAAAACTAAAGTGAGGTATCACCTCACACCGGTTGAAATGGCCAGCATCAAAAACTCTGCAGATGGACTGGGGAGGGTGTGGAGATGACTGACCCTCCTACACTCTTGGCGGGAATGTAAGTTTGGTACGGTTGCCATGGAGAGCAGTATGGAGATTGCTTATGGAAATTAGAGGTAAAGCTACCATATGACCCAGCAACCCCACCCCTGGGCATATCAGAACCCATGGACTCCACTGTTCACTGCAAAGCTATTGACAATAGCCAGGACTTGGAAGCAACCTAGATGCCCATCAACAGGGGGATGTATAAGGAAGCTGTGGTGCATACATACAATGAAATGCTGCTCAGCTATAAAAAAAGGATGAAATGATGCCATTTGCCATTACATGGATGGACCTAGAGATGACCATACTAAGTGAAGTAAGGCAGACAGAGGAAGACAGATATCATCAGAAATCGCTTATCTGCAGAATCTAAAAAGTAAAAAGTACAAACGAACTTTTCTTCCAAAACAGAAAGAGACCCACAGACAAGGAGAGCAAACCTAGGGTTAACAACGGGGAAACGGCAATGAAAGTGGAAGTGTCCGTCACTATCGTGTCTGACTCTTTGCGACCCCGTGGACTGTAAGCCCGCCAGGCTCCTCTTTCCATGGGATTCTCCAGGCCAGAATACTGGAGTGGGCTGCCATGTCCTCCTCCAGGGGATCTTCCTGGCCCAGGGATCAAACCGACATCTCTTATGTCTCCTGCATTGGCAGGTGAGTTCTTTACCACTCGCACCAGCTGGGAAGCAGGAATGTTTCATATTACAAGTTCGGGATTAACACGTGCAAACTATGACATATAAGATGGATAGATACCAAGATCCTACTGGATTGCTCAGGAAGCGAACTATATTCAATATGCTGTTATAAATCATAATGGAAAAAAATGTTAAGAAAAAATGAGTGTGTGCGTGTATAAAACTGAATCACTTTGCTGTATACCAGAAACTAACAGAACATCACAAACAGCTCCACTTAAAGTTGTTTTTTTTTTTAATGAAAATTTGAAAAAAAAAAACAGGATTTCAGATTGTAATGAGACCTGTGAAGGAACCCAGAGTAACTCCCATGTAGTTGTGTTACTTAATATTGCATGATTGGGGAGGGCCTCTCTGAGGATGAGAAACTCAGGCAAAGAACAGATCAAATCACAATAGAAAGAACAGGGTGGATAGAATCCAGACGGAGACTCTGGGCTCCACGTTCGTCTTTTCACCCTGTGAAAGAGCCTTGCAAGTTTGCTGAAATTTAATAAACTTGAGCGGTGGGGATTCAGGATCACACTACAGGGAACTCAGCTTTCTCCATGGCTTGTGGGATTTACAAAAGGTGCTTTGCTGGAAATCCCATTTGCACATTCGAAAGCTGGCGACAGGCTCTGACCGAGAACGTCTTACCGTTTGCCAAGCAAGGAAAAATGTACTGAACGTGGCGAAAAAGCAGTGTCTTTCTGCAAATCCTTGTCTTTTCTGATGTTCAACTTCTATGTTCGCTTCCATTTCGGTTGAGTCATTGGGTGGTTGGATGATTAACTTGATGTTTTTGGTGTAAGAGGAAGGTGAATGAGAGAAAAAGAAAAAGAGTCAATTTCTATTTAATGCTGGGAGGGGGAAAAAAAAAAAAACAACGGGACTTCCCTGGTGATTCGGTGGTTAAGACTCACTGCAAGGGATGTGGGTTCCATGTCTGATCAGGGAACTAAGATTTCTACACACTTCGTTTTTGTGCAGTGCAGTCAGAAAAAGTATTTTAAAGAAAGTAGGAAGGGTGAAAAAGGTTGATTGGAAAACATTTTAAGGAGGAAAGAGGTAATACTGGTGCTTGAAACTAGAAAAATGTCTGAATGTTATATTGACGCTATGGTGAACTGTGAAATAAGATCATGTAAAATATATATATTTGAACCATATGATGTAACTTTCTCTCTACGCTTTGGTTACCAAAATTTGAACATAAACATTTTGAAACACACACCTGTGCAAAATGGCAGGTGGCACATCACTTTTTATATTTAAGAATTATGTGGGAGTGAAAGAAACGGTTTTCAAAATGCTAAATTTAACAGTATTTAACATAGAATTTTGAAGAGAAGAACATGTTGGATGTATCCAAATATTTTTTAGGGCTTTGTTCTTTTAGGGTCTGATCACAGGCAGTGCTAAAAATAGTTCTTTTCTTTCTTTTTTTTTTTTTTTTTGGCATTCTTTGGAAATAAATGTTAGTTACTGAAAAGAAACAGCATAAAGAAGCCAAGAGAATTAGCAAAAAGCCATTTCCAATCTTCTCGTTTTCCTGTGTCAAGGAAATAGGAAAGACCCATAGAGTTAGTCTAATTAACTGGTGTGTTCTTTCAGTGGAGAAATGATGCCTGTGGTTAAATGCACACAGCATTTTCACCTGCAGCTTTCTTTAGGCCCCATGGCAGAGTGTGCTGAGCATTAAAGTTTTGCATGGAATTTGTCTGGGAGTTGGTGAAGACAGGGTCCTCACTCTGACCCCAGAGTACTTAGTGCACGACAGATGGACCAACCGTGTCTGCTGAGAAATGAGCCAAACATGTGCACGAGTCTGGGTAAACTCCGGGAGTTTATGACGGACAGGGAGGCCTGGCGTGCTGCGATTCATGGGGTCACAAAGAGTCGGACACGACTGAGCGACTGAACTGAGCTGAAGATGTTTGCTTCCGCGAAACTCTGCTGGGCATTCAGGGTCACCCTGATGCTGGGAAAGATTGAGGGCGGGAGGAGAAGGGGACGACAGAGGATGAGATGGTTGGGTGGCATCCCTGACTTGTTGGACATGCGCAAACTTCCGGGACATAGTGAAGGACATGGCACAATAAATGGGGTCTCAAAGAGTTGGACGCGATGTAGCGACTGAACAACAACTATAAGGTCACGAAACAGAGCTCTTGTCAAAGAAAGTCTGTTAGTGGCTCAGTTGTGTCCGACTTTTTGCGACCCCATGGACTGCAGCCCGCCAGGCTCCTCGGTCCATGGGATTCTCCAGGCAACAATGCTGGAGTGGGTTGCCATTCCCTTCTCCAGCGTTATCTTCCCGACCCAGGGATTGAACCTGGGTCTCCTGCACTGCCTGAGGAGCTTTACCGTCCGAGCTCCCAGGGAAGCTCTGTCACAGAATATTGTCGTAACAATTTGCTCCCTCTCCAACACCTCTTCCCTGCTTGGGAAACCCTTGAGTTGCTTCTCAGGAATCACATATGAGACTAGGCCCAATCTTGTCTTCTTGCAATATTCTCATTACTCTTTCTTGATCTTGCATCCTGCACTTGGAATATAAAATGTCTCATCATTTTACTCTTTCTTAGTTGCTGATGCAGCTTTCCTATATGTTGTCTGATAACCACCCCCCTTCCATCTCAGCCCTGTGTATTTTTCTCCTCTGCTTCATCCCCCTCCATCCATGAGGACAGAGATCTGGCCTTATACGTCTCTCATCTTCAAAACAAAATATCATGATGGCACCATAAATTCTCTTGCGTGACCCCCCATCCTATTTTTGTTTGTACACAGTGGCACAAATTCTGTAAAGACAGCATAGGTCCTTTGAGTAAGTTTTCCCATCTAGAACAGTCCTCAAGCCCACCATCAATGTTAGGTCTAAGTCTAATTTATATTAATTTTAAAATATATACCCTCAATGCTGTTATTGACATTTGATGTGAGGCATCAATTCATTCCAACAGCAAACATTTATTGTGCTCCAGATCTATTTACTGCAATGCCACTGGTACCACTGGGGGAAAAATGTGGAAAAATCACTTTGTGTTGTAAGAGAAATACAATATGGTTTTGTCATAATCTGGGAACAACATGGTGTCTTCTTTAAAAAAAATTTTTTTTGGATGTGAACTATTTTTAAAGTCTTTATTGAACTTGTTAAAACATTGCTTGCTTGCTTTATATTTAGGCCATGAGGCATGTGGGTCCCTGACCATGAATTGAACCCATTTACCACCTGTATTGAAAGGCAAAGTCTTAACCAGTGGACCACCAGGGAAGTCCCAAGGGGCCTTGATAATCTAAAGCAGAGTATGTTCATAGATGGAGCAGAAGATGAACCTGTAGCCAGATTTGGGGATGAACCCAGAGTACAATGAAAGGTCTGTCTAATCACAGCTATGGTTTTTCCAGTGGTCATGTATGCATGTGAGAGTTGGACAATAAAGAAAGCTGAGTGCCAAAGAATTGACGCTTTTGAGATGTGGTATTGGAGAAGACTCTTGAAAGTCCCTTGGACTGGGACTCTCTGGGATCCACTGATAACAGGACATTTATTGTAAAGCTAACCCGAAGGCTAGAAATACATGGAGGTGTTCCCTAGAAATGGAATAGTTCAAAGCTTTTAGTCCCAATTCAGAATCTCACAGCTCTGCTCACAAGTGGTTCCCTTTGTTTTAGTGGGAAAGAAGTGGAAAAAAAATAAAGACTAAAGACAAGCTGGAAATAAATCTCCCTGACATTGTGCTATTAAGGAAGTCAGACCTCCCCCAGGCTTCATGGAAGTCTGTCTCCAGCTTTCTCTCGCAGTCTTGGGGAATGAAAGGACACACACAGCTTCCCCACCATCCCTTGGACCACTAACCTGTGTCAGCTCATCGGGAAAAGCGGGGGAAAAGAAAACATGCATTTGTTGTAGACGTGTCTGTAATCTGTTGAGGAGTCATCAGCTGTCCGTGGTGCTGAATTGATCATGACGGCGTCCCGTCGACAAGCCTAATCCTTGGGTTTCTCTGAAGGCTCCCTGGGTGCCGTTTGCACGCTCTCAAGCATCCAGACTGGCATGTATAAAGCACTCTCCAAGTATCTTCCTTAATGATGGGTAAGAAGCCTTGGGGGCCGTCCTTAAATTCCAATCTTGCCTGTGCACCAACAAGAGCAGGGTTCCAAGTGACAATCAGACACTTCTCCAGCCATCGTGAAACACATGATGCATGTCAGCGATGTCAAGGAGCAGAGCGGCTGGCTGTGTCTAGAAGTAGGACGCTGCTGCTGCTGCTGTTTTAGTGGCTTAGTCGTGTCTGACTCTTTTGAGACCCCGTCGACTGTAGCCCCCCAGGCTCGTCTGTGCACGGGATTCTCCAGACAAGTATCCTGGAGTGAGCTGCCATTTCCTCTTCTGGGGGATCTTCCCGACCCGGGGATCGAACTCACATCTCTTACATCTCCTGCTTTGGCAGGCAGGTTCTTTAACACTAGGGCCACCTGGGAAGCCCCAGGTGCTATACATCAGGACCTGGTTGTTCATCAGTTGTGCATAGAACACTTTGTATCTGCTCACCCTAAAGTCCGGACCCTTTGCTCCCCCACCCCCCTCACCCTCGGCCATCACAACTCTGTCTTCTGTCTGTGAGTTCTGTTTCTGTTTTGTAGGTAACTTGCTCTGTGTCATATTTTAGCTTCCGCATTTTATAAATGATATCATATATTGGTCTTTTTCTTCCTGACTTACTTCATTAGTGTGAAGCTGCAAATGTCATTATTTCCTTTCTTATGGCTGAGTAGTGTTCCAGTGTATGTGTGTGATATATACATACATATCCACATACCAAATCTTCTTTATCCGTTCTTCAGTCGAAGGACCTTTAGGTTACTCTCATGCCTTGACTGTATTACCTTCCTAATGGTCATGAAGACATGTTGCTTTTGGTTCTAAGTGGTTTCTTAATGTCTCATGTAATGATTTTATCAGGTAAGATAAAACCTGTGCAATCATATGCATGCAATGTAAGGTTTTCTATCAAAGATACTGTTTCTCTGTATAAGCTCTTGGGAAATCTGTATTAAGTGGGGGGAAAAAAGCACTATAAAAATTAAACATTTGGGAAATAGCGGAATTTTCAGTAAAGCCACCAGTTTACACAGTTGTGTTTCTAGAATCATCCATGAGCTTCATTTTAAAGATTATATACACTTTTGTTTCTTTGTTAATGCTGGTATTGTTTTTGCTCTTTCCCTGTCCTGCTAATCGGGAAGCATGTCAAGAATCTGGACCATCTTTTATTTTAACAAATAGTGTGGTGTCAGGAACTCAGGGTAAAAAAAAAAATCTCATTATTACATTTCTATTTGTTGATGATTATAGTGACTTTTTTTATTGTACTGAATTCATACATCTTTCATCCCTACCTCGTTATTTTCCATCAGTGGGAGTTAGAATTCTGTTCAATCACTTCAATTATCTTGTAGCAGGCGCCCAGGAAATTTTTCTCTATTTTGCATTTCAGTTTGATGTATGGTAAAATTATGATAAATTCTCACAATGACACTTCTTACTTCTCTAAAGGACATGTCCTGTGTCGGTCACAAATAGCATCTGTCTAATGGAAGTCATCTCCTCTGAGGTGATTAAAGATTGTTTATAGATTCTATTTCTGGATCAGCTGCTGGCTCATTGGATATATTGCCAGGTGATTTTTTTTTTAAATTGTTGGTGCTTCACTTAATTTTTCAGTTGTACTTTGTGTAGCATTTATCTTTGAAGTTTGAAATCTACAAGAAAAATATACTGATGAATTTAGTCATCATTCACCTTTCTTTGGAAGAGCAATTAGTTTTGGCATTTGTTAATATCCTCATAATATTCCTTGTAATATTTCCTGGTCTGGATTTTTCTTGGTACTTAATGTTTATTCAGCGTTTTGCCTTGATAAGTCTTGTCCGTTCATGACTCAGCACCAGAAGTATCTTTCTTTTAGCATGTAGGCAGGCCAGGCTTCCCTCCTAGATGCTAGGTACATCTGTGTCATCTGACTTCATTCTTTTTGACGGATTGTTTATTTATTGGTTTGGCGAAAAACGTTCACTCAGGTTTCTCCGTAACATCTTATGGAAAAGCCGGAACTTTTTGCCAACCTGATATATTGTTGCTTTCAGATGAAGGCTTTGGAACAGTGATTGAATCCTCAGGTTCAGTGACATTCGCGTTGAGAGCAAAAGAGTTCGCAGAACTAGACACACCTTGGTCAGCTGTCCTAATGCACTCTCACAAGCTGCAAGCAGGTAGGGAGGGGATCGGAGATGAAGGGTGTCAAAAGACATCTGTGTGTCTGGTTCAATTAACTGATTTACACTGCAGCGTACCAATCCATGAATGCATGTGCATAGATGCACATATATGTCTATATGAATACATATATGTGTATAGTGAGAGTGTGGAGAAGGGAATGGTGACCCACTCCAGTCTTCTTGCCTGTAGAATCCCATGGACAGAGGAGCCTGGTGGGCTGCAGTCCATGGGGTCGCAAAGTGTCAGACACGAATGAGCAGCTAACACACACACACACACACACACACACAGAATAAGAATGAGCGTTGCTCTCTTGTGTGTGACTCTTTGTGATTGCATGGACTGCAGCCCGCCAGGCTCCTCTGTCCCTGGGATTCTCCAGGCAAGAAGACTGGAGTGGGTTGCCATTTCCAGATACCCAAGTCACCTTTGTGGTTACAGCAGAAATTAACACAACAGTGTCAATCAATTGACTGCATACATAAGACAAAGAAGGAGTCATATGGACTCTTGTGGGGACTATTTCTTCTCAAGCTTCCTCTCTTCTGATGAAGAACCCAGGGGCCTTGTAGCAGTGACCTCCCTTCCCTGTATGTGTACATAGGTGACTTACAGGGCCATCTTCTGTCGGGAGCTACAAGTATGAAGACAAAATGAAAACTGAACACTGAACGTGGTGCTGTTGTTATCTAGACAGAGATGACCTCAGGTCCCACTGACACAGTGGAATACCTGCTCTATAAACATCTCTCGTTGGCCATCTCATCGCATAAAAAATAAATGTTTCCTTCTTCTTTTATAAAATTCCGTTGGGCTTTCCAATACATACAACCTACAGGAGACTCCGGGAGATGGTGAAGGACAGGGAAGCCTGGTGTGCTCAAGTGCACGGGGTGGCAGAGAGTCAGACTCAACTTAGCAAAGAGTCAGACCTAACTTAGCGAAGGGTCAGACAGGACTTGGCAAAGAATCAGATGCAGCTTAATGAATGAATAGCAATGCTTTTTAACCACAATCATCAGAGCCTTCATCAGAAATTAAATATTATGTGCTGACTTAAAAATGCAACCACAAAGAATCTGCATTTCAAAATGTGCATCAGAGTGAGGGCAAAATGCTATCAATATGTGGATGGCTGGGGGGGGGGGCAGTTGAAAAAGGACATTCCTTTTGTTTTTGTTATTAAGCAAAGCAAATGGATCCAGAAGACAGTTTCCCCTCCCTTTATGTCTGGAGAGGAACATAATCTAGCTAAACAAGGAGGAGGATCCTCACTGCAACATTAATTCCAGCAAGCGATTTCTGTCCAAGTGTGTTTGCCATCAGTATCCGTTTCTTTTTTTTTTTTTAATAAACAAAAATGACTGTTAGCCATTGATGTAAGTGATTAAAAGTAATAACGTGAGATGCGGATCATCCCAGATTCTCCGTCTGTGGCCCCTGTGAGTGGGCAGGGGTCTATGCTGCAGGGTAACTGGACTCTGGGGACCTAGTCTACCTGGTCATGTGCTTGGAGAAATGACCTGCTGAGTCACTGGGTTGTGAAGGAACACGCAATATCACCATGCCAGTCCACTCCAGGGAGGTCACTGCAAGTGTCACATTGCAATGAAGGTGTCTACAAAGACACAGCCTTTGTTATAAGCACATTTGTTCGTGTATGTGTGTGTGTGTGTGTGTGTGTGTATGTGTCTTCTCTCAGACTCAAGGTACCAGGGAAACCCAGTTATATGAAAAGCTATGGTGTTGAAAAGGAAAGAGAAAGAATAATCAAAGCAGGATGGAAGACATAGAAGAAACAGAAGCTGGGAAAGAATGGGCATGCATCCCTGAAGGGTATGAGGTCCACAAGTTCATGGCAGGCCATCTCCATGAACCAAGGAGCCGGGAACTCCGTAGAGGGCCATGTCCACTTGAGGATGGACAGCGAGAACTCTGAGGCTGGTTGTCACATCACACGTCCCCTGAGAACTTGACTTCGCCACAGTTGTAGGTATTTGCTTGCTTCTGGTCTTGACCCCTATTTAAACAGTGAAACAGAATGTGACCGGGGTATATCCATGTGGGAAAAAACCACCAATGGTTCCGAAGAGGATGTGCAGAGGAGAAAGAAAGAAATGCCCAGGGTTTGAGATGAAAATCAAACTTATGGGTAGAGGGAGACAAGAGAAGACCAGCAAGTGATAAATGTTGACAGGACGCTGAGCGTCTCAAAAGCGGACAAAGTTCATAAGGAAACGAAATCACTCAGAACGAAAAAAGCAAGAACTTGCAGCTCAGAGCAGAGCAACTCTGGGTGCAAACAGTGAATATCACACCTGATTCAATGCATCCCTGCTGGTCCAGTGGTCAAGAATACGCCTTCTAATGCAATGGTTGTGGGTTCAATCTGTCATCAGGGAACTAAAATTCCCACATTCCTTGAGGAAACTGAACTGTTGGGCCATAATGACAGAGCCCAAAGGCTGCAACCAAGACCTTTATTTGCAACTAAGCCAAATAAATGGATACTTTTTCTAAAAAAAATAACATAGATCATTTACTGCAGCCTCTTATGATCTGGCAGGACACGGACACGGAATATTAAACCTGGTCTAGGTACTGTCTTTTTAAAAACTGACTATTCTACTTAATAATCCATTTTAAGAAAATTATAATTTGTTGAAACCATCTACGCTATTTTCCCGGCGAACATATAATCTAATTAGACGGTGCAAAATATTTTGCTGCTTTGCTTTGTTTTGTTGTTGACATTTTCAAATTAGAAATGTAGTTCATAAAAAAAGCATTGTAAAAGCAAATAATCTTCGTGTCAGGAAGTGCAAGAGAAAATTTTAGGCACCAAAATCGTTGATGACATATTTTCTAACCTAGCTTATTTGACTTGGATGGGGAAATTTTTTTTCGTTAAAGGAAAGAATCAATTCTATTTTTACTGCGCTAAAGCAAAATTTCAGGTTATATGTGGAAATCGGCTGTAAGGAGGAAGCCATTTAGGTCACCACGGAGCATTGAATAGACTTCCCTCTGCGATGACAGTGTGTTCTCATTAGTGAGCTATTCCGTAAGGTAGTGTATATGTGTCTGTTCTGTCTCCCTGTCCATCCCACCTGCAAATGTGAAGGAAATCCAAGAGAGAGCAGATATATGTATATATATATCTCTGATTCACTTTGCTGCTCATCAGAAACTTAACACAACATTGGAACGCAACTATACTCCGATAAAAAACAAATTTAAAAATTAAAAAAAAAAGGGGAATGCATGTCTAAGTCTTCCCCCCTCAACTCCCCAAAATATTGGATGATAAAATATGATAAAAGCCATCCCTAGTGGTGCACTGTTTAGAATGCAGCACTTCTACCGGGGACACAGGTTCAATCTTCCATTGGGGAATTAAGACCCTGCAAGATGTGTGATACAGCCAAAAGAAAATTTTTTTCAGTAAAAAGTGATCATTGTGTTGCTGCTGAAACTCCAATACTTTGGCCACCTGATGCAAAGAGCTGACTCATTGGCAAAGACCCTGATGCTGGGAAGGATTGAGGGCAGGAGGAGAAGGGGACGGCAGAGCATGAGATGGTTGGGTGGCATGACCAACTCAATGGACATGAAGTTGAGTAAACTCTGGGAGTTGGTGATGGACAGGGAGGCCTAGCATGCTGCAGTCCATGGGGTCACATAGTCGGACACAACTGAGCAACTGAACTGAACTGAATCATCGTGTGCAATAGAGTTTCCTGTTGTCATTTATCTTCTAATTTCTCTGTATTTCCTGACATTTTGAATTAAAATGTAGGCACCTTTGAATTGGATGCCACGACGACTTTTTCCCTCTTTGCTGATTGATTCATCTCTGGGTAGTTTTCACCCGTCTTTTGATTTCCTGCCTCCTTTGCATACCGTGGCCTTGTTCAGTACACCATTGGCCCCTGTTTCCACGTTTGTTCCCACAAATCCACACACACCTCACCTCAAGACGCTGCTTCTGTCTCTGTGCTCACGGTCTGTTTGGACCTCACAGCGTGGCCCTCCCTACATGGTGTGAAGATGAGATAATGATACATGTGTTTCCTGGAATTGAATGGCTCCCAAGAGAAAGTCATAATGTCTCTTGTAGAAATGGTGGGCAGCATCACAAGTTCTAGCCCACTCCAGCATTCTGGCCTGGGGAGTTCCGTGGACTGTATGTATTCCATGGCGTCACAGAGTTGGACACTACTGAGCGACTTTCAGTCACTCCCGTGTTTCACGTGGACATCATCATCCAAACAACTTCCCCAGATGTGCATCTCCATTCCCACTCTGCAGGAAAGCAGAGTAAATGTGGCATCAGATCTTGGCAAACGAGAACCCTGCTTTGCAGCAACAGCCCTTTAGGACTCCATATTGTTAACTGAAGGCGTATTAATACATTTTTTTCTCTGTTGTTGTTCAGCCAGTAGGTGATGTCTGGCTCTTTTGTGATCCCCATGGACTATCGCCTGTCAGGCTCCTTTGTCCGTGGGATTCTCAGGGCAAGAATACTGAAGTGGGTTGCCATTTCCTTCTCCAGGGCATCCTCCTGACCCAGGGGGTCGATCCCACATCTCCTGAACTGTAGGCAGATTTTTTTTAGTGCTGAGCCACTGTGGAAGCCCCGAACTTCATTGACCAGAGACACATCAAAACATTTTTAGAAAGTGATACAGTTAAGATCGCCATGTGAAGCTGTAAGAACCTAAAAGTGATCAAGGGTTCATTATACAGCTTAGGGTTGTGGTCCTCATTCATATTTTGCTCCATCAGGTGTTTGTTTCAACCTTCTATGTGTTACGAAGGCAAGTTTAAATGTTTGGAAAGTACATAAATCAAAGTTTTGAGTGAAGAAGAATCTTCCAGTGAATTTGACGCAGACACTTTCTCTGATTGTGCCAGTGACATGCAGAGTTGCGTCTCAGAAGATGATAGATAGTCCTTTGGGATATAGTTCTGATTCAGATGATGTGACTATGAGGCCCAGAGAAAGATAGAAACCCTTAGTGTGACGGACTGTGATCTGGAAAGTGAAAATAAAGGTCATGGAGCTGGAGAAGTCTTTACAGGAGTATCAGGTGTAGCTACTGAATGGAACAACCCACCAAGACTGGTGAAATCACAGAATGAATTTGTTGTCCTGTCCAAAGAAAAACAGCCGCCTGTTAGTTTCTGCAAAAATCCTCCAGTCAGTAATAAGTTAAGAAAATCCGGAGAGACAAGGTATGGGGAGGTAGGCACAAGATGGGGCTGGAGGTGACAGAAATAAATAAAAACCATTAGAAAGCCAGAGGATATATATGTACACTCCATCGACTTCTCAGATATCTGTGCAGAAGAAATATAAATTCACTGATGATGTCTAAAAATAGGAGAGACATAGGGAAGAAACAATAGGAAATATAGGTTCATGTGTGACAAAAACAAGCCAAATGAGCAAATTAAACAGAGCCTCCTGCAGCCCTGGAAGCAGCCGTCTTCCTCATGGTTCAGTGACCTTGGAAGGACTTCTCAAGTATTTCCATATCTGGTGAGGCACAGTCTGTGCCTCTTCTTGATTTGTCCTTCAACAATTCTGTCTCTCGACTAACCCGAAAATTCGCCTTTTCAAAAGATTTTTGTCTCTAAAAATTTTAAGCATTTTTATGTTTTACCTAGACAGCTTTCACCTAGACAGTGTATTAAAAAGCAAAGCCATCACATTGCTGACAAAGGTCCATGTAGTCAAAGCTGTGGTTTTTCTAGCAGTCATGTACGGATGTGAGAGTTGGAACATAAAGAAAGCTGAGCACCAAAGACTTGATGCTTTTGAACTGTGGTGTTGGAGAAGACTCTTGAGAGCCCCTTGGACTGCAAGGAGATCCAACCAGTCCATCCTAAAGGAGATCAGTCCTGGGTGTTCATTGGAAGGACTGATGCTGAAGCTGAAACTCCAATACTTTGGCCACCTGATGCAAAGAGCTGACTCATTGGAAAAGACTCAAAAGACTGAGGGTGGGAGGAGAAGGGGACGACAGAGGATGAGATGGTTGGACGGCATCACCGACTCGATGGACATGAGTTTGAGTGAACTCCGGGAGTCAGTGATGGACGGGGAAGCCTGGCGTGCTGCGATCCATGGTGTTGCAAAGAGTCGGACATGACTGAGCCACTGAACTGAACTGAACTGATATTTTGTTATTGTTTGTTTTGGCTGTGTGGGGTCTTTGCTGCATCATGCGGATCATTTGTAATGACACGTGGACTCTTACTTGTGACTTGTGGACTTTGGGATTTGCAGCCTCTCCATAGCTGTGGAGCACAGACTTAGTTGCTTCATGGCATATGAGGTCTTCGTTCCCCGAACAAGAATCAAACCTCTATCCCTTGTGTTGCAAGACGAGTTTTGAACCACTGGAGCACCAGCAAAGTCCCGTTGATGGATTAAAAAAAATGCTAATGATTTGGATATGGAGTGTAGGGGAAGGAAACTTTTCCAGTGTTTGCATGTGGAGTGTAGGGGAAGGAAAGGTCTCTAGCGTTCCTGACTCAAGCCTAGGATAGCCACAGAAGAATCTGGAAAAAATAGCTGGTGGAGAGAATCTGGAGGATTCAATGAGGTTTTAAAGTTTGAGTTGGAAATGCTTTGGGGACATCACGTACCTGGCATTCCATAGGTGAAGGATGTCAGAGTCTAACTCTCAAGGGAAAGAGCTGTTTAAAGAGAAGAATGTTGAACTAGTCAACACAGGTTGTGTTTATACACACACACACACGCACACACTTCTTTTTCTTTGGTGGCACAATGCATCTTGCAGAATCTTAGTTTCCGGACCAGGGATTGAAGCTTGAGGCCACGGCCGTGTGAGTGCCAAGCCTTAGTAACCAGACCCTCAGGGAATTCTCAACGTAGATGGTATTTAAATATCACAAAGTCATGAGACTGTGTGAGGTCATGAGACTGAGTGAGGTCATGAGCAGAGTTCTGAACATAGAGAAATGAGAAAAAAAAGCTTGCCAACCTAGCAACTAGGAGGCTTACTGGCAACTGTTTCTGTCGTTTACTGCTCAGTCGTCTCTGACTCTCTATGACCCCCCGGACTGCATCACGCCAGGCTTCCCTGTCCTCCCCTATCTCCTGGACTTTGCTCAGTCCGTTGAGTCGGTGATGCCATCCAACCATCTCATCCTCTGCCGTCCCCTTCTCCTCCTGCCTTCAGTCTTTCCCAGCATCAGGGTCTTTTCCCGTGAGTTGGCTCTTCCCATCTGAAAGGCAAGGATCAATCACAGCGACTGCGGTAATTAGTGATACTTGGGCAGCTGGGTTGTTGGAGATATATGGAAATTTTCTTCAAATTAGCCTGATTTTTTTTGTTTTTCAATACAGTTGGAGACAAGTTCATATGCTGACCATAATGATGGGAACAGATGCATCTGAAAACAGAGGAGGCAGGAAGCAGGCGTTAGTGATTAAAGAGAACTCTGAAGGAAATTTACCGTCTCCACCTTGAACATACTCCATATTTGTGGTCAGCCATTGAAAGTGAGACCAGTCAGGATGGGCCTGCAAATTCCTTCATCTGTGCTCACTGGCAAAAATACAGGGGTGCCGTAGATGGGAAAGTCAAGTTTTATCAGGTTTAGGATTTTGCTAAACAAAATAAATGAAGATTGGAGAGAGTGATGTGTGGGAACTGACATTTATGCAAGGTTATGACTCTCTCAAGTTGAAGGAGGAAATACCAAATCTTAATCTCCTGTTTTTGGAAATGACAAAAGAAGGAAAGAGATGTATTTACCATTTGGTAGCCTTCTGGAAAGAGTTCCTAGGTTGCCTGTTTCCTTTATAATTCTCCTCGTGTGAGTCAGAGCATCTTTGGGGTTTTACTCTGTAATGGGAACCGTACAGATTCTTGGAAAGAAAGCTGTCAAGGACAGAACGTATTGATGAGACATTTTCGTATTTTCCATATTCAGAGAGTGGCCCCCCGTGTTTCTTCACAGCAGCAGCAGAAATTTCTCATGTGTCCAATTTCTGCCCAAGAGCAGTGTTTTGAAGGCAGCTGCATCACCAGTTAGGTGACTGATAAACTGTTAGATCATTTGTTGACATGTCCTGACTCAGGAAAGAGTCTTTGTGCCATCTTGGGGAAAAAAAATAACAAAACACAGCATTACTCTTTTCGATGAGAGACTAACCAGAATATGACAGCAACACTATATATCGTGGAGGCAGAGAGTTGCAGAAAATATATGTTCTCCGTGTAATAAGTGGCTGGCCTAAATTCTCATCATTTTTCCTGCAGACCTCTTCTCTAGGTCTCTCAGCTCAAGCTGGCCTAGAGTTGTGACATTGGATTGATATTTAGCAGAGAGTCTCTGTTGACGGTATATTGTGCCGGGCAGGTAAAGACAGTTGCTTCAGAGAGGAGCACAGGTTTCCATGCAGTTCACGAGAAGTGTAAATTCTTGCTGAGAAAACCGACAAGGCTGCAATTAGGGAATAAGAGAATGTGCAGTTAACCGCCAAGCCGGTATGGGGTACATAATTAGAGAATGAAGAGGCACTGATATTTTAAGGTGCTGATGGTGGGTTTTAGACAATAATGGAAAATTGAAGGAAACCTCTCCCTGTGGGCTGAAATTGTTAGCTGGAGACCTTGGTGTTTCTCTGACGTTGTAACCGTCTAACCAGTGTTAGCTGAATTTGATATCATTGCTCTGATTGCAGGTTTCTTATCTTCTCTCACTTTATCAGAGAACTGGTTCCCATCCTAACTGGAGGGATTCATTCATGCATACACACGTGGGTCATGAATTTCCATTTCTCTGGTGGGCAAAGGAGAATTCCCAACAGAATCAAATCATACTACTTTTCTGGAAAATGCCCAAATGCATTCTGAGGTCCACGGAGGTCTAATGCATGTTTTCAAGCCAATTCCAAAATGTAATTCACTTTGATCAAGAGTCTCATTTGAATTCTGTGTTTCCTTCTCTGTCAAATATCCCCGTGATTAATCTTTCAATCGACCAGAGGTCAGAGAATTGGGGTTTACACTTATCCTCAGTCTTCAATGATTCATCTTCACTTGAGGTAGACACATCCATCATATTGAACCCATAGCATGTTTGGTTGTATATTCTTACTTGTCTTTTATTATTTTTGAGCAGCTGATGCAGTTGGCAGAGAACCTCAAATGGGCCAAATATCTGATATAAAAGTACAGTGCTCACAGTTTTTCTTATACATTGAAATTCATGTTTAATTATAAGAAAAAAAAATTTATGTTACATTCTACACTATCAGCCCTTTGCTTGAAATCACTCTTAATTTATTATGGTTTGTTTTTTCTTTTTTAAAGTTAACTTTTATTGGAATATAGTTGATTTACACTGTTGGGTTAGTTTCTATTATATAGCAATGTGACTCAGTTGTACATATATATACATATATCTGCTCTTTTAGATTCTTTTCCCATATAGGTCTTTATAGAGTATTGATTAAGGTTCCTTGTGCTATACAGTAGGTCCTTATTAGTTATTTATTTTATCATTTCTTAATTATTATACTCCTTTTTACTATTGTCTATGGTCTTGAGGTTATTTTTTTTTTAATTTATTTTTTTTTTAATTGGAGGCTGATTACTTTACAACATGGTAGTGGATTTTTTGCCACAGACAGACACGAATCAGCTGTGGGTGTACATGTGTTCCGCAACCTCAACCGCCCTTCCACCTCCCTCCCCAATCCCCTTGTCTATCATGTACTAACAGTAAGAAGTCCTGACAGTGAGTGAGTAAAGTTTGTAAGTGGGCAACGTGAGCACATAGGTCGTTCAGAAATGGAATTTCAGCAAAATATTTTTTTTGATCAAACCGTTAAAGTTCATGGAGTTTTTAATGATCTGTTGATAGTAACCGAGTTGCTCTTTACTCGAAAAATCGTCATCAACTCTTTTGCGACCCGATGGACGGTAGCCCACCAGGCTACTCTGTCCACAGGCAAGAATACTACAGTGGGTTCATTTTCTTTCTCTATTTTACTTTATTCTTAAATTAGTTTTTAAATTGAGGTATGGTTGATTTTCAATATTGTCTTAGTTGGTGTACAGGAAAGTGGTTCAGTTATACATATGTATGTATATATATATATGTATTTATACATGTATATATGTATATCTATGCCACAACTGCACTACAATTGGACAATTGCACTGCAATTGTACTACACCACAATTGCACTCATTTTACATGTTAGCAAGATCATGCTCTAAATCCTTCAAGCTAGGCTTCAACAGTATGTTATCCAAGAAGGTCTACATTTACAAGCTGGATTTAGAAAAGTCAGCAAAACCAGAGATCAAACTGCCAACATCCATTGGCTCATAGGAAAAGCAAGAGAATTCCAGAAAAACATCGACTTCTGCTTCATTGACAACTTTAAAGCCTTTGATTGTGAGGATCAAAACGAACTATGTAAAATTGTTAAAGAGATGGGCACATCAGACCAGCTTACCCTCCTCCTGAAAAACCTGTATGCAGGTCAAGAAACAACAGTTAGAACCGGACATGGAACAACAGACTGGTTCCAGTTGGGGAAAGGAATATGTCAAGGCTGTATATTGTCACCCTGTTTATTTAACTTCTGTGCAGAGGACATCATGAGAAATGTCCAGGGTGGATGAAACCCAAGCTGGAATCAACGTTTCTGGGAGAAATATCAGTAACCTCAGATATGCAGATGACACCACCCTTATGGCAGAAAGTGAAGAAGAACTAAAGAGCTTTTTGGTGAAAGTGAAAGAGGAGAGTGAAAAAGCTGGCTTACAACTCACACTGAGTTCAGAAAAATAGGATCATGGCATCTGGTCCCATCACTTCATGGCAAATAGGTGGGGAAACAATGGAAGCAGTGAAAACTTTTATCTTCTTGAGGTCAAAAATCACTGCAGATGGTGACTGCAGCCGTGAAGTTTAAAGACGCTTGCTCCTTGGAAGGAAAGCTATGACCAACTTAGCATATTAAAAAGAGGATACATTCCTTTGCCAACAAAGGTCTGCATGGTCAAAGCTATAGTTTTTCCAGTCGTCATGTATGGATGTGAGAGTTGGACTCTAAAGAAAGCTGAGTGCTGAAGAATTGATGCTTTCAAACTGCGGTGCTGGGAAAGACTCTTGAGAGTCCCTTGGACTGCAGGGAGATCCAACCAGTCCATCCTAAAGGAAATCAACCCTCAATATTCATGGGAAGGCCTAATGCTGAAGCTGAAGCTCCAATACTTTGACCACCTGATGCAAAGAGCTGATTCATTTGGAAAGACCCTGATGCTGGGAAAGATTGAAGGCGGGAGGAGAAGGGGACGACAGAGGCTGAGATGGTTGGATGGCGTCACTGACTCAATGGACATGAGTTTGAGCAAGCTCCAGGGGTTGGTGATGGACAGGGAGGCCTGGTGTGCTGCAGTCCATGGGGTCGCAAAAAGTTGGACACAAGTGAGCAACTGAACAATAACAAATATATACAGATATACATCTATATGTGTGTGTATATATATTCTTTTCCGTTATGATTTAGTAGAAGATACTGAGTAATCTGCATTATACAGTAGGTCCTTATTAGTTATCTATTTTATATAGAGTGGTGTGTATCTGTTAATCCTAACTCCAAATTTTTTATATCTGTGAATGCCAACTGGAATTTGCCCCTCTCATCTTTTCCCTTTTAGTAAACGTGAGTTTGTATTCTCTGTCTGTGAGTCTGTTTTTGTTTTGTAAATAAGTTCATTGGTATCATTCTGTTTCCTTTAGTTTTATAGTTGAATACCTTGCAACACATTGCAATGTATTTTGTGTATATGGATTTGATTGACCTCAGCATTTGGTGATTGTTAGAAATTTGTTTTAGACATTAAAGTTGTAATGTTTTCCATGTTCATGCTGTCTGTATTTCAATTATTACATGTATGTATGTGCACATGCATATTCACATATACATTTTTAATGTCCTTGAGTTCATTTTTAGTTAATTGAAGACTTCTTTTTTCTCTCTTCATTGTTACTCCAACAACGAAAATTCTATGCTAGGATTCTGTGCCCTGTTGGACCATTTTTCAGTGTATCTATGATATTTCAAAGTTAGAGATTTTCCCCATACCTTACGGGTATGGTATTTACATACCTTTTCCCACATATGCAAGCTTTGTTTTGTCATGATGAGTTGTTCAGATCAGTTATATTAGGAACTTTTTAGGTAGGGACTTGATTTAGTATGACTAAAATCTTACAGCGAATGTGTAGTGGAGTTACTTTTGTCTTCTCTTGAGGCATTTTTTTTTTACTATCACTATCCATCCTACTAATTTGTAAATAACATCTTCTCTGTGATTGTGTCCATTTATGAAACGTCTGTTAGTTCACATCATGTTGTTAGTTACAGGATGACTTAAGTAATTTGTTTTAAAACTAGAAATGTTGAACCTATATGGAGTTGCTTAAAGTTAAATTAGCCTGATGGTCTATAGCAGTGATCTCATGTTCATAAAATCTGTGATCTACATATAGACATGGGCGTGTTACTGATCTGGAAATATGAAAAAATTAATCTTTTTCTTTTTCACTATATATATCCATCCATCCATCCATCCATCAACTGATCCAGTCATCCATTCTTCTGTCTGTCTACCTAATCTTTTCGTCCATCCATTTATACACTTTGTGATTTAGTCTTCTTGTAGAACTGTCAATAAAGGGTTTACTAATTCTTCTTCTAAATAATTCAGAGCCTCTTAATGGTTTTCCTCTGGACTGTTTCTTTCCTCTGAGTGTCTGTCTAGGCATCCTGACTTTGGTACACTTGAGTTAAGTGAAGTAAAGTGAAGTAACTCAGTCGTATCCGACTCTATGCGACTCCCTGGACTGTAGCCTACCTGGCTCCTCTGTCCATGGGATTTTCCAGGCCCGAATACTGGAGTGAGTTGCCATTTCCTTCTCCAGGGCATCTTCCCGACCCGGCGCTCAAACCCAGGTCAACGGCATTGTAGGCAGACGCTTTACCGTCTGAGCCTCCAGGGAAGTCCAGTACGTTTGAGAATAGTCTGCAATCGTCTGCTGGAACCTGATTCTGCAGAATCAAACTCTCTCTGCAACCAACCTAACGCTGTTTCCTGTGATGAGGTTCCTGGATCCCTTTTTCCAAAGCTGCCGCAACACCTCTGTTTTGTCTAAGGAAGAAGCGCACTACATTTGCAATGTACCCAGTCAACACTAGGCACCTTACCTTTGGCAAGCTTTGTTCTTTCTGATGTGCCCTTGTGAGGATGTGACATTCTCTGTTCATTCAAATAACCGGAATGGTTGAAATCAGCACCACTGATGAACGCTAAGTGTCGTATACTGTCATTTTTGTTTTCTTTTGCAGCTTCACTGCATTAGATCTGTATCGTTAAAAATATTCGCAGCATCGCTGAAGTCACTCCCCAGTAGCTAAGGAGTGTGTTCCTCTCCGGAGTGATCCAACTACCGTTGGCAGTTGCTGGGGTTTGGAAGGTTGTGCGTCTCTTCCTGCTGCTTTTTTTGTCAATAACCCCCTTTCCTGGGTGACAGGGGAAATGCTCCATGTACCCAGAGTGGCGCCTGTTAGATTTATTAATAGAATTCATCTTCGCACTGGACTGATCCCAGTCTTCTCTGTTCCACGCAGCCTGTCACCTCATAATATCTGGCTAAAAAGATGCTAATGCGTTGTTGGGCCACGTCCAGTCATCTCTGCCTAATTGTTTGGTTTCAAGGCGATAGTCCATGTTACGCGTGATCACTTCTCTGTCCAATTAACGCGTGTTCCCCGGCCGTTCTGATAGACAGGCTGACTCTTCTTCCTTCGGCCCGAAGCAAACAAAGACGAAAGCTTACATGATACACAGCCACATGATTCAGTCTTGTGTGTGTGTGTGTGTGTGTGTGTGTGTGTGTATGAAAGTGAAAATCGCTCAGTCGTGTCCGACTCTTTGAGACCCCATGGACTATGCAGTCCGTGGAGTTCTCCAGGTCAGAATACTGGAGTCGGTAGCCTTTCCCTTCTCCAGGGCATCTTCCCAACCTAGCGGTTGAAGCCAGGTCTCCCGCATTGCAGGCAGATTCTTTAACAGCTCAGCTACCAGGGAAGCCCGTGTGTGTGTATATAAATGTACATACTTGTTGCTAAGTCGTGTCTGACTCGCTGCGACCCCATGGACTACTGCACGCCAGGGGCTTCTGTCCTTCACTGTCTCCTATATTTTATATATACACTACATATATATATATATGTATGTATGTATGCAAGTGTGTGTGTGTTATCTGTCCAGCTGTATCTCACTCTTTGCGACCCCAAAGACTGTAGCCCGCCAGGCTTGTCTGTCCATGGAATTCTCCAGGAATGGGCTGCCATTTCCTACGCCAATATGTGTGACTATAAGTGTGTAAATATATATCCCTTTTTAGGTTCTTTTAAGAAAATATTTATTTCCTTATTTCGTTCTTCGTCGCGGCATGCGGAAACTTGATTTTGAAGCATGCGAATTGCTTGCTGCAATATGTGGTAGCTAATTCCCAGACCAGGGACAGAACCCTGGTCCCCTACCTTGGCAGCAGAGAGTCTTAGCCGCTGCTCCACCAGAGAAGTTCCCTAGATTCTCTGCCATTAGTTTTTTGAATGATATTGTATAGAGTTCTCTGTGCTACAAAGTACACCAGAAACTAAAAGGACATTGTATTATAAATCAAGTATGTATCAGTAATACTCTTTAAAAAATTACAAATGACACTGAACTTTGCGTCTTCTTAAATCTCGGAGGCTGTTACCTCCCATGTCTCACTTATCCGTCTTTCCAAAGCATGAGTTTGTCTGGTTATGATTCTTTACCGACTGAGCTGTCAGGGAAGCCCAGGAACTTCTGGGTCTCCCTTAAATGTAGGTCATTTGGGGACAGCATCCTGGGTGGCTCAGAGGTAAAGAGTCAGCCTGCAGGATAGGGAGGTTCCATTCCTAGGTTGGGAAGAGCCCCTGTAGAAGGGAACGGCAGCCCACTCCAATATTCTTGACTGGAGCATCCCATGGACAGAGGAGCCCGGCGGGCTGCAGTCCATGGGGCTGCAAAGAGCCGGACATGGCTGAGCACACACACACGCAAACACATGCACACATTTGGTTTGCAGACTGCATTATCATACAGAGCTGGTCCATTGCAGAGTCATGATAAAAGAGAGACTGCATTCCTGGTGAAATGTAAGACAAGAACAACAGGGATTCATGGCTGGAACTGGTCTTTTCCGAGGCTCCCTTTGAATAGCTCTGAGCGATTCCATGGCAAATAGGATGTTTCTGCCTTAAAATGGCTTATTTAGCTGGCTGTGTTTGGGAACGCTTCTTCCGTGAAACAGGGTGCCAGAAGCTGAGAGATGCTTTTGTGGGGAGCCAGGGTCTGCCCGGGCCATGTTTTCAGGGCGCTGTTGGAGATGGTGCTGGTGTTTCCTCAACGATCTCCATGGCGATGGGATTATGCTGTCCATCAGAGGGGTTCCCGTGTCTCTCTCTCCCTCTCTCTCTCTCTCTCTCTCTCTCGAGTCATATGCCTGTAAATACAGGGACTTGACCTTTAAAATAACATAAAAAAAGAGCCTGCTCTCCCCCTTCGCTGACGCGATGGTTCTGTGCCATCCGAGTGCCAGGGAAGCCGCTGGCCTGGCTCCACTGCTGCGTGCCCATCACTGCTGGCGGCAGCTCTGCGGTGCCCTGGCCCAGCGGGCGCCCGGACTTCCCGCCTGCAGCTCGGAGAGCAAGTGGACAGCCACGCTCTCCCCGAATTGCCCGCAGGCTGCCACGTGGCTGATTTGTGGCCCCTCGGAATGCTTGCTGCACACGGGGAGGCTTGCTCTGCCTCCGACCCACGGGAGGATGCGGATAGCGGCGTCATCCTTAACGAACCGGCCTGTCTCAGCATCCATGCCTGTGTTCACACACCAACAGGCCTGAGGAGGGTGCTTGGCAGGCAAGGAAGCACACAGGGTCCTGGGACTTTTCCTGGCTTTCTTGAGCTGTGTTCTAGGTTTTCCAGCCTTGATAATTTTTTTTAATTTTTAATTATTTATTTTTATTTTTTTTAACTTATTTTTCAAAATGAACCAAAGCGGAATATTTCTCATGATAAAAGGTACCGTCCACAAAGATGACAGACATCACAGACCATTAGACACCTAACAACAGACAGTGAAAATGAGAAGAAATATAAGGGAGAAGAAAAAAATAGATAATCACAGGGAGACATATTAATGTTTCTGTTAGAGTCTTTTGCTCAGTGCAGAAAGCGTAAACATATTTTTTCATGTCATTAATGATTTAAATAAAATTGATTTATTTGTATATTAATGTAGATTAATCTTGGGCTTCCCTGGTGGCTCAGAGCATTAAAAAAATCTGCCTGCAGTGCAGGAGACCTGGGTTCAATCCCTGGGTGAGGAAGATAACCTGGAGAAGGAAATGGCAACCCATTCCAGTATTCTTGCCTGGAGAATCCCATGGACAGAGGAGCCTAAATAAAATTGATTATTTGTATATTAAAGTATATTCATCTTGGGCTTCCCTGGTGGGTCAGACCATAAACAAAATCAGCCTGCAATGCAGGAGACCCAGGTTTGATCCCTGGGTCAGGAAGATCCCCTGGAGGAGGAAATGGCAACCCATTGCAGCATTCTTAACTGGAGAATCCCATGGACAGAGGAGCCTGGTGGGCTTCAGTCCATGGGGTCACAAAGTCAGACATGACTGAGCAACTTTCACACACGCTTATTAATCTTATACCCTACACGAATACATTTCAAATTTTGTATTTCCTATGTTTATATTCCATAGGACAGTCAGAAAAACTGGCAAAAAGATAAACAGTACTAAATTTCAAAATGTAGAATTTTTTTTGTGATTTCACACACACACATATATATATATATATGCATACAGATATTATTTTTGAAATTATTTTCCCTATAGATGATTACAAGATATTGAGTGTAGTTCCCTGTGTGATAACCTGCCTTGATAATTCATTTCCCGTGGACGCTCAGGAGTTGTCCATCTAATGGCCCGTGGAGGGGCAGGTTCTTAGATTGCGATGATGACAAGTGAAGGAGAGAAGGGGGAAAAGGAAAAGAGAAAGAAGCAGGACACAGCACACAGGGCTTTCGAAGCCACCAGGAAATCTCGGTCCCGATCCAGGTGCAGCCTCCATCTTTCAGCTGCATTCTCCTCCGTCATGTCGCTGGCTCATCGGGAACCTATGCCTTTGCTCACAGAGCTCTTCACGGTAGCTCTGTCCCGCATCTGTTATGAACTGAGAAGCAACGGCTGCAGATGGGGACAAAATGGAGCGTTCTTCAGTTCCTATCGAGGAGCAGGCACCCGGCCCTTCAGCCCCCGGGCGTGGAGGTGGTGCCCGCGGTGTGAGGTGTTAACAGCCGGGGATGCTCGGTCTGGAGCTGTATCCAGGCTGCAGGCAGGACTAACACCCCAGCACCCGACTGGGTCCAGATGGTGGCCGGTGTCCCCTGGCCCACCTTCCAGTCCTGCTGGCCTGGGGTCACTCCCAGAATCCCCATTTACATGGCAACACAGGGAAGGCGTGGGGTTGGCCTGATCGGACAGTTGATGAAGAATCTGCCTGCAGTGCGGGAGACCCAGGTTTGATCCCTGGGTCGGGAAGATCCCCTGGAGGAGGGCATGGCAGCCCACTTCACTACTCTTGCCTGGAAAATCCCATGGACAGAGGAGCCTGGTGGGCTGCAGTCCACGGGGTCATGAAGAGCCGGACAACTTCACTCTCACTTTTCACTCTCATGCATTGGAGAAGGAAGTGGCAGCCCACTCCGGTGTCCTTGCCTGGAGAATCCCAGGGACGGAGGAGCCTGGTGGGCTGCCGTCTATGGGGTTGCACAGAGTCGGACATGACTGACGTGACTTAGCAGCAGCAGCAGTTCATATATTTAGAAGCAATAAGTCACCCATTCTGTCTTATTTAGTTGGTGACACAAATTGTTTTCCTCTGGTTAGACACACATCAACAGGAGTCGCTCCTTTTAACATTGCCGTATAATTCAGCCTTTTCCAAAGCGTGTTGTCTGCACTGATCCATCAGCTCTTTATGAATTGGATGAGAAAAGGGTTCCCTGTCAAAACAAATACTACAGAGCCTCTAATCCTTTCATTGACTGTATTAATTGTATCATATGCTATTTTCCGTTTTCCCAACGTGTTTTCTCCTTTGACCGTTCCATTGCTTGAAAGTAAAAGCCGCTCAGTCATGTCTGACTCTCTGCTACCCCATTAACTACACAGTGCTTGGAATTCTCCAGGCCAGAACACTGGACTGGGTAGCCTTTCCCGCCTCCTTGGGATTTTCCCAACCTGGGGATCAAACCCAGGTCTCCAACATTGCAGGCAGATTCTTGACCATCTGAGCCAGCAGAGAAGCCCATTGCTTTTCACTTGTCTTTTCCCGTTCGCCTGTTGATGCCAAGCAACAAACCTCCTTTCTTCCCTCTGATCTGCCGTCAGCATTCTTAAAGTCATTTCCTTATGGGATCTTGAGATACTTTTCTTTCTTTTTGAAAGCTTAGCGTTTTATATATATCCACCAAAGTGTTTCGCTTGAGGAGAATGTGTCAGGACTCCATAACCTGAGCTTTACGGTTTAGTATTGCCCTTTAAACAGAAGTTTGAGTGAGTGCCTGGTCAGTGACTAGTCCTGTCCGACTCTTTGCGCCTCCATGGACTGTACCCATTCAGACTCCTCTGTCCATGGGATTCCTCAGGCAAGAATCCTCCAGTGGGTTGCCCTTTCCTTCTCCAGGGGATGTTCCCGACCCAGGGATCGAACTTGCATCTCCGGCATTGGCAGGGGTGTTCTTTACCAGTGACCCAATTGGGAAACCCCACCTTTTGGGCAGAGAAGGAAAAAAAATCTCATAGAATTCTCTGTTTGGAGACTTTATATCTGAAGTAATACCTAGCAGGGGTTTTTTTTTTTTTTTTTGTTTTTTTTTTTGTTTTCTTCGCCCTATTGAAGTTCTCATCTCCTAACGGTAGATCTCTTGGAACTCATCCTGGCATTGTGACCCTCAAATATATAAATGTCACATATTCTGAGTGGTCCCTTAAAGAGTTAATATGCTTCTGCTGAGTTGTTCAATCAGACCCAAGTCTTTTGTGGCCCCATGGACTGTAGCCCGTCAAGCTCCTCTGTCCATGGGATTCTCCAGGCCAGAATACTGGAGTGGGTTGCCATTTCCTTCTCCGGGGGATCTTCGAGACCCAGGGCTCGAACCCATGTCTCCTGGATTAAAGGTGGATTCTTTACCATCTGAGCCTCCAGATAAGCTCAGTTCCATCCACTACACTTGCTGTTTCTTCCCATGGACAATTTGTCACCTTAGTTTTTCTTAGACTGGTCCCATTTCGTGCCTCTGAACCAAGGAAGCGACATCTTATTCCACTCCATGAAAAATGGCAAACAGTTATCTAAACGTCCCTGTGGAGTCTTTTAAAGTCTGTGGTTATCTTTTGTTCTGTGCTTTTATTACCCGACAAAACATACACTGTCTTTCTTTATTTCTTCTTTCTTATCATAGAGCAAGTTAAGAGTTACTCAGATAAGGTGTCAGCCAACTGAAGGGAGGAATATATAAGAATACGTGTAAGAATGAATGAAAGCGCCTTTCCTTTACCAAGGGCCCAGAGGTCTTCATCCTTCAGTGGAGTGATCACACATGCCTGGGCGTTCCTAACAAATGTAGTGGTGGTGGTTGTTGTTACTGGGCTCAGCCTCCCGAGTCTCTTGGCAGTGGTTTATCCAGTTACGTCTTTTTCAAATTCAGTTTCTAATGAAGCATGCACCTCCAGGCAGCCTGGGCCCCTTAGCAAAACAGTCTACATATTTCTTAACACTCAAACTCTCTGTATTTGCCGAGTGTGTGAAGAACTGGAGTGGGCTTCTCAGATTTGTTCTGAATGGTTAATTTCTGCAGCTGATAGAGACTGGGCGTTTCCATGCACCCCCCCCTGCGTCTCACCTGTTTCTTCCAGTTGGTTTAAAATTGGTTTAATTTCAAGGTATGCTTTGAGATGTTGGAGTCGAGAGGTTGCCTGAAATAATGTCCAAGCAACACCCTGAAGTAGGGGGCGACTCTCTGTTTTGTAGATTTGTGCACTGTGCGTACTCAGACACTTATGACCCTTTTGTGACCTCATGGACTGTAGCCCACCAGGCTCCTGTGTCCATGGGATTCTCCAGGCAAGAACCCTGCAGTGGGTTGCCATTCCCTTCTCCAGGGGATCTTCCCAACCCAGCGACTGAACCTGTGTCTCTTACATCTTCTGCATTGGAAGCTAGATTCTTTACCGCTCAGCCACTTAGAAAGCCTTGCTTGTAGAGATAGAGGCACTATTTTTAGGAACAGGCGACTGAATTTGCTAGGAGAGGAGGTCCCAATGGTATACTGATTGATTTTGTAAGGTTTTCTTTGTTTTTAAGTTCATGTTGTATTGTGGTATACAAATGAAGGATTCAGCCATACATATGCACGTATCCCTTCTCCCCCAAACTCCCCTCCCATCCAGGCTGCCACATGACATTGAGCAGACTTCCCTGTGTGTTGGCCAGCAGGTCCTTGCTGGTTCTCCATGTTAAATACAGCCGCGTGTACATGGTCATAGACTGATTCACAATATCTTAATCCCTTCAGAAAATCCCTCACTAGACTGAACTCTCTTTAGCATTTTATTGGGATTCATAAAAACCTACCAGATGCAGCCTGAGATTGTCCTCTGTTTTGGGTTTGCTAAGATGTTCACATCTTCTTTTTTTTGTTTTCATGAGTGTTTTATTTGGGAAATTTGTGTCCCAAGGATGCCTCTGGACACAGCATCAAGAAGTCGCTTCTTAGGAGAGATTCCTGCTGAAAAAGTTCATGGGAATCTTGAAAGCTGTTTGGGATAATGACTAGTCACCACTTCTAACCATGGGAGCAACTTTTCTTGCTGAAGGACCAGCAATTGAATATATTTCACCATTATTAACCATCTTCTTGTTGACTTTATGGTTATCAACATTTTGAGACGGACTTAGTCATTCCCAATTTCTTCAACTGAAAATAAGAAGAATAACGACCCAAATCCATAACCTTGAGAGATTTCCATCAATACCTGAAATTGCATATAATTACCAAGGAGACCAAATCATCAAGCTCACAGTGAATTTGTCTCTGGTTCTCAAAAACAACATGCTTTCAAAGCTGGAACCCATTTTGCACAAATCTCGAAACACCTAGAGACATATCAAGCTTCCATCTTGGCCCAAGGCAAATGCTTTACGGACTTACAATACAATGGATTAATTGCCTTGGAGTCCTTTAAGCCTATGGGACTAAATGGTTGTATTAATGAAAATCCCATCCTGGTCTCCATTTTATTTTCTGAGGCAGTATAGCTTGCTGATGTAAATGTGCAGGAATATCAAGATGGAAGTCAATTAGAAATTATCAGAATGTGTTCAATAAGACAGGGTCATATTTTGTGATCACACCATCTTGTAAGGATTCTCAGTCTTTGTGGACAGTGACTTGAATAGCTTAAGGATCTCTATCATTAACATGTAGGACTATATCCAAAACACAATTCCCCCCCCCCCAACAAGCTCAATGCCACATTCTTGCCTAAAGAATGGCTTTTCTTTCCAAACAATATTCTGTTGATTAACACATCCACCTTTAGTCAAAAAGGTCTCTGCGTGCACTTTTTTCTTCCCCATCTCGCTCTTTGGAGCAGTTTCTGACATCTGGTTGTTACATTTTTCTGAACAAGGGTTTTCCTTCATGTTCACAGGTCTTGCTGTTGTCGCTGTGTCTCTAAGTTGTATTTGCCTCTTTGTGACACCCCGGTCTGTTGCACGCCAGGCTTTCCTGTTTTCCACCAGCTCCCAGAGCTTGCGCAAACTCATCTCCACTGAGTCGGTGATGCCATCCAGCCGTCTCATCCTCTGTCGTCCCCTTCTCCTCCCGCCTTCAGTCCTTCTCAGCATCAGGGTCTTTTTCAGTGAGTCAGCTCTTCGCATCCGGTGGCCAATGTATTGGAGCTTCAGCCTCAGCAGTGAATATTCAGGGTTGATTTCCTCTGGGATCAACTGGTTTGATCTCCTTACAGTCCAACGGACTGTCCTTCTCAATAGTTATTTAGTTATAATTTTCACTTTCTTTATCACGCCCGTGGTCCTAGGATGTCATCATTTGCTATTCTTCTGTGACGCATAAATTCACTCGGGGGAACCAAAACAAAACCACATTCCCCAGAGACGAACCCACCACGTCGCATGAGATACCCTTCACCCTCTGTCAGATGGTGATGTTGTGTTGTCCACGTGCGTTTGGGTCGTGGTTTCCACTCTGCCGACTGTGGCAAGTTGATCTTCTGGAACAAATTACTTAACTGCTTTTGGCTTCCATTGTCTCATCTGTACAGTGGGGGCAAAAATAGTTTCTGACAACTTTTCAGATGGTTACACAGTGGATGGACCAGCGCCCTGCAGGTTCTAAGCCAACAGGGTAATTTGGACAATCGTAGTGACATGATAAAATAACCATTGTCGTAATAGGGAGATCAGCTGGATGAGGGCAAAAACGAGTGATCATTTTTGCTGTGTCACTGGCCTGCATGTTTTGTGGACCCAGCTGTACACTGTAAAGCCTATCATGTAAATATTTGCTAGGTCACTGACTCATTCTCGCATCTGTTAAAGAGGACATCCTCATTTGACCTCCTTCAGCTTCTTGACTTACAACGTACAGATGTCCAGTTGAAGGAACCAGAACTCCTTGGAGAAATGGCTGATTCTTGACAGTGGGTAGAAAATGTACCAGACAATCCCAAAGTATCTGATAGTGCCAGGAAGCAAGGCAGTGTTCAAAAGTCAACGAAAGAAAGAATAACACCAATATAGTGTACCAACGCATATATATGGAATTTAGAAAGATGGTAATGATAACCCTCTATGCGAGACAGCAATAGACACACAGATGTACAGAACAGTCTTTTGGACTCTGTGGGAGGTGGCGAGGGTGGGGTGATTTGACAGAATAGCATTGAAACTTGTATATTATCATATGTGAAACAGACCGCCACTCCATGTTCGATGCACGAGATGGGGTGTTCAGGGCTGGTGCATTGGGATGACCCTGAGGAATGGGATGGGGAGGGAGGTGGGAGGGGGTTCAGGATGGGAAACACATCTACACCCATGGCTGATTCATGTCAGTGTATGGCAAAAACCAAATAATGTAATTAGCCTCCAATTAAAATAAATAAAATTTTTAAAAAGTCAATGAAAAATATCCACAGTGATGGGGGTATATTGAAGGGGTATCAGGCTTCCCTGGTAGTTCAGCTTGTAAAGAAGAGGAGACCCTGGTTTGGTTCCTTGGTTGGGAAGGTCCCTTGGAGAATTGATAGGCTCCCTGCTCACATATCCTTGGACTTTCCTGGTGGCTTAGATGGTAGAACATCTGCCTGCAATGCGGGAGACCTGGCTGTCAGGGATTTCCTCTGGAGGAAGACATGGCAACCCACTCCAGTATTCTTGCCTGGAGAATGCCCATGGGCAGAGGAGTCTGGTGGGCTATAGTCCATGGGGTCTCAAAGAGTCAGGCATGACTGAGTTAATAAACATAGCACCTAAACCAACTAAGGTAAGGTAAGTAAGAGTTCTCACTGGCCAAGGTGAGAACAACTTAAGGAACAACATTAAATCCTTCTGTGCTTAAATACATACCTACAGTCTCATGTGGTCAGAAATGAATGAAAAAATAAAAACAGAAGTATGAGCTGTGTATTGCTGCTGTAACAAATGACTTACTGGCTTTTAGCAACACATATCTGAAATACTTTTGGAGGTCAAAAGTACAAACGGTTCTCACTGGGTAAAATCAAGGTGTACACAGGATTGAATCCTTTTGATGGAGCTAAGGAAAAACTTCTTTCTTGAATTTTTTTTTTTAATAGATAGAAGCCACTTACGTTCTTTGTCTCAAGGTGCCCTCTTTAATCCGCAAGAAGCAATACAGAATACAAAACTCCGGCAGCATAGCATTTTCCAGTGTATAACTTCTCTCTTTCTGCCTCTGTCTTTTCATTATAAAAGACTCTTGTGAGGACACTGGCACCCAACTGATAATCCAGGATAATTTCTTTACGTTAAGGGCAAGTGATTATCATCCTTAATTGCATCTGCAAATTTAAATCCCTCTTCCCACGCATCGTATCATCTTCTCAGGTTCTGGGGAGCAGGGCACGGATCTCTTGAGAAAGGCGTGACATGATTCTCCCTACCATGGGGAGAAGAAGCCAAGCTCTTATGCAGAAGTAGTCTAGCTAATTTTTGAAGATTCCATGCCTTGACGCATTGGTGCATGCCTGTACGTGAGTTTGGCTCTGCCTGCTGTTTTCCATCCAAGCAGTCTAAAATTCAAGGAGGAGAAACTTGACAATGAAGAAACCTAACAACCGGGACCTTGGCCGGGGGTGGAGGTCCACTTTCAGCTTGTAACTCATGTTGAGAGCACACGCCCTTGATATGTGACGAGAAGGACATTTCACCCCCGAGCTTCCTCTCCAAAATCATAATCCCCGTCTACTCATGAAAAATCCAAAAAAGAAAAAAAATTATAATAAAAAGGCCTATTGTGGGAAAGTCTGCAAAAATGCCTGGTGAGAGCTCTTCAGAACTGTCAAGGTCAGAAAAAAACAGGAAAAGTCTGAGAAGCTATCACGGCCAAGAGGAGTCTAAGCAAACATAATGACTAAAATGGAATTCAAGATCCTATGACTGGAAAAAAAAAGATATATGGTCAAAATGAAGGAAACCTAAATCGAGTATGGTCTTTACTTGTAATATTTCACAATTGAGTCATTCGTTATAACACATGGACCAGATCAGATTTTAACAATAGAGCAAGCAGGATATGAGACACAGGAAAACAGTATACACTGTCTTGACGTGTTTTGGGTTGTTTTTCACATTCGGAACTGTCCTAAAATTTAAGCTTATGACAAAAAGGAGCAACAACAAAAAATGCAGATACCCAACCTTCCTCTCTAATTCCCAAGGATGCTTTGAACATCCCGATGTTTGACATCCATGCAGATGTTTTGAAAGTGTCTTGCGTTTAAAATCCAAGTGGGATTTTTTTTTTTTTTTTTTTCCAACCTTGCTGTCAACATAAGCAGCATTGAGTGATCTGGAAAAGAAGTGGATATGATTCAGTTCATGCTCACCAGCAAGGACTGTGTTGGTAGCTCCGTGTTCAGTCTATCTCTGCCAAGTGGTTTTGACTCCACAGGTCTGATTCTTTGTGTCCCGGTGGACTGTAGCCCACCCAGCTCCTCTGTCCCTGGGGTTTCCCAGGCAAGAATACAGGAGTGATTTGCCATTTCCTTTTTCAGGTGAATCTCTCTGACCGAAGGATCGAACCCTCGTCTCCTGCGTTGGCAGGTGAATTCTTTACCACTGCCCCACCTCGTTGTTGAAAGAACTTATATATATTACTGAACCCATGTGTGGCTGCTTGTGGCTAAACCATTAGCGTTCTGGCTTGTGGGAAGGAAAGTCTGCTTATTTTGAATGGTGGCCACTGAGGGTATGTGGAGTCCTCTCCAAAGGCTGACTCCCTTCAATCTGACAATCGGGGGCAAGAGCTTTTATAGAGAGAGGGAAGGGGGTCCATGCAGAAACGGCATAGTCAAACCTGACCGTCATCTTGAAATCCGTCATTGGTGGTCTGATTAGGGTCACTTCTGCAATTGTAGGCACATTTAATCTTCACTTCCAGGGTGGGTTTTTTCCCATTTACTTGAAGCCAGCTATTTGAATTGTGGCAGCTTATGTCATGACTGGACTTCCCTGGAGGCTCAGATGGTAAGGAATCTGCCTGCAATGCGGGAGTCCCGGGTTTGATCCCCGGGTCGGGAAGATCCCGTGGAGAAGGGCATGACTAACCCACTCCAGTACTCTTGCCTGGAAAGTTCCATGGACGGAGGAGCCTGGTAGGCTACAGTCCGTGGGGTTGCAAAGAGTCAGACACGACGGAGCAGCTTGACTTTCTTTATGTCATGACTACAGTCTGCTCATCATGTAGTTAGCTTCTCCACCGGCTGGGGGTTTCCGTATCTATAAGACAGCTCACAGAACGTGGCTCAGAGTATTAACTATACCTCTTCAGGAGGATCTAAAGGTCCTTGACTTTGCTTAAAGTGAAAGTTTGGAAAGTTGCTCAGTCGTGTCCCACTCTTTGCGATCCCATGGACTGTACAGTCCAGGGAATTCTGCTGGCCATGGTACTGGAGTTGGTAGCCTTTCCTTTCTCCAGGGGATCTTCCAAACCCAGGGACGGAACCCAGGTCTCCCTCATGGCAGGCGGATTCTTTACCAGCTGAGTCACCAGAGATGCCCTGCCTTTGCTTGATGAGGGCATTATTATTATTATTTGGTCTTTTTATTATTCTTCTGTTCCTGTATGTTCTCACTCCTCTGATTAAACTTAGGCTTTGGCTGAAGTTGGTCACAAACAAAAGGCAGGTGGAGGGCATATGGTCCTGCTCCATTTCAGATGCACCTGCTCTCCTTGGGGAATGTGGGGCACATAACGTGACAATAGAAATCAGTCCTGAAGATTCATTGGAAAGACTGATGCTGAAGCTCCAGTAGTTTGGCCCTCTGATGCCAAGAGTCGCCTCAGTGGAAAATGCCAGGATGCTAGGAAAGATGGTTCTAGGCGGGAGGAGAAGGGGATGATAAAGGATGAGATGGTTCAATGTCATCACCAACTTAGTGCACATGAATTTGAGCGAACTCCAGGAGATAGTGAAGGACACGGAAGCCTGGGATGCTGTTGCTCATGGGAGAGCCACGTTCAATTCCTGGGTCTCGAAGATCCCCTGCAGGAGGGCATGGCAAACCCACTGCAGTATTCTTGCCTGAGAATCCCATGGATGGAGGACTCTCGCGGGCTACAGTCCATGGGATTTCAAAGAGTTGGGCATGACTGAAGCAGCTTAGCACATGGCACATAGTCATACGTGGGGCTTCATGCTAGGTACAGAAATGTTAATTCTCTATAATGTGCAAGCAAAAAGCGTGGTGCTAACAGGAAAAGGAGGCATGCACTTTTTAAGGAAAAGTACCACATTGACTTTGGTTCAGGAACATCAAGCAGGCTGGGGAAGAAGACGTGTTTCTGATCAAGTGCTATCTTTCATGGAGGTACATTTTGGGATGTTAGGAGGTGTGTACGCATGGCTGAATCTGTGCAGATGTGTATCTGTGAGCTGAGTGAGAGACAACGTGTCTCATGTCACAGCCAGTCATCTTAGGTTAAGCTGTGCTGTTGTAACAAAGACGTTAAACGTTTCAGCAGCTTGCAATAGCGGAGGCTTCCTTCTCTTTTATGAAGTCTGTGTCCGTTTCAGGCTGACCAGCTGTTTTCTACACCCTCTTCTTTCCAAGACCAAGGCTTGAAGGGGAAGTTCCCACCTGGGAGGTACTGAACTGGTGATGTTTCAGGAAGGGGGATCCCTTGCAGGGCCCAAGAGTGGGCTCTCATCCAACACTCGGAAATGAGCTGTCCAAGGAGACGCAGGTGCTGGAAAAGCATTAGACTGTAATGGGAAGGGGCTTCCTGGGTGGAGAGCAGGGGGGTCAGGGGACCCAGGAGGACTGTCCCGCCTTTTCGTTCACAGTCTCGGGTTTTATGGCGATGGGATTAGTCTCCTGGTTGTCTCCTGTCCATCACTCTGAATTCAGGCTCCTTCTTAGCGGCTCACATGTTGCTCAGCCAAACTGTGATGCCAGCGAGAAGAATTCTGGACGGTGGAAGGACGCATGGTGTCTCCTTCTGACCCTGGCTGAATTCTCCCTGTCGGTTTTGGCTCGTTGGTGCTGTGTTCCTCATCAGGACCCCCTGTCGTAAAATAAAATTGTCATAAAATCACGCGGAAGGTCACTATGCTGCCTGGCCAGGGAGGGCGGTTTTGGTCAGCGTGTTTTCCCTGAACGCAGTGCTGGAGGGTAAAAATCACCATGGAGATGGGTCAGCTCATAGTGATTTGGTGCCATAGTACTGTGAGTCTCTTTCATTCATGTTTTTTTGGCCAGGAATCTTAGTAGCAGCTGGACTAGGTGATGGTTCCCCCAGGGATGCTTGTGGGCAGTATTTTGAATAAATGATAAAACCCTTTATGCAGACTGCGTTGAGGGAATATAATCAGTCACGCTGAAAAAGGGTTGCGAGTCATTTCCCCTTAAGTTTATTTTCTCATCTCTCTTGTTTACATCAATACATCCTTTCATTTCTAGCCGAAACAAAAGGTTTCTAGCCAAGCAGAACAAAGAATATTTCTCCGGTAGCCAGCCAGCTAAGTTCTACAGTGGATAAAGTGTCTAAATTTCTTATCTTCAATAAAAATGGTCCTGTATTCCAAAGACTTGGGTTGTGTTATGGTTCTTTTTTCTTCCTTCCTTATTGTCTGTATCTCCTTCTCTCCTCACAGCAAGTCTTGAGGGATCTTAGTTCCCCAACCAGATATCAAACCCAGGGTCTCCACAGTGAAAGCTCAGCGTCCTAACTGCTGGACTGCCAGGGAATTCCCATGACCTTGAAATTCTTAAAACAAGAAAAAAGAAAATATATATTAAAAGAATATATATATATAAAGAAAAAATATGTTGATATATACATGTCAATACATATTAATATATGATATGTGCATTAATTTATACGTAACGCATAAATGTATATACAGGTATCATTTTTACAGCTGCTACCTGAGGTCATTTAATTGGCGTCTCCTCACCTGACAAACTCAGGCATTGAAGAGTTGGATGATTTTGTATAATCTAGACTTAATTTCATTTCGAGGAAATTGTGCTGTGTGTCAGACACAGACTCGGTAAGCGAAACACATCTTGACTGATTTGCCTGGTAAAGACAGAGAAGCCACTTTTAGAGGCAGACAGTCTAGTCTTTTATTTATCTGTCTATTTTATTACAGGATAGCTGATTTACAATGTTGTGTTCACGTTAGGCATATAGCAAACTGTGTGTACGTGCATATGTATCTGTTTTTCCCCATTTATTTTTTTGCATCAACAGCAAACCAAGAATACGCCAAGGGTTCTAGCTCCCCATAATTCTTGCCCTGAACACCAAAAAGCAAGGGCTTCCCTGATAGCTCATTCGGGTTAAGAATCTGCCTGCAACGCAGGAGACCCCGGTTCAATTCCTAAGTTGGGAAGATCCCCTGGAGAAGGTAACTGATACCTACTCCAGTATTCTGGCCTGGAGAATTCCATGGACTATATAGTCCATTGGGGTCACCAAGAGTCAGATAGGACTGAGTGACTTTCACTTTTCACACCAAAAATCAAATAGAGATTTCACCCGGTCTTCAGTGGTGTGTATTCTGGCTATTTCAAGAAGCTTTTGATCACAGTTAGCACTAGGAAATGGAACTGAGAATCTTCCAGAATCTCCTGGCAAGAATAATGTGTGTGTGTGTGTGTGTGTGTGTGTGTACACATCCATATATGTATATATAGTTTATATATATATATTTTTTTAGTACAACATTTTAAGAAGTGTCTCAGGGCAAACCAAAGCCAATGTAATTGACTTGATGCATAGAAAATATCAAGCATAATTCAATACTAGATTAGCTTCAGTTATTAAATACGTTGTCATTCACTCTCAAGCTCATGGAGACGTTCAGTCAGTCAGTTCAGTCGCTCAATGATGTCTGACTCTGTGACCCATGGGCAGCAGCATGCCAGGCCTCCCTGTCCGTCACCAACTCCCGGAGTTTACTCAAACTCATGCCCATCCAACCATCTGATCCTCTGTCGTCCCCTTCTCCTCCCACCTTCAGTCTTTCCAAGCATCAGGGTCTTTTCCAATGAGTCAGTTCTTCACATCAAGTGGCCAAAGTATTGGAGTTTCAGCTTCAACATCAGTCCTTCCAATGAACACTCAGAGCTCATTTCCTTTAGGATGGACTGGTTGGATCTCCTTGCAGTCCACTGGACTCTCAAGAGTCTTTTCCAACACCACAGTTCAAAAGCATCAATTCTTCGGCACTCAGCTTTCTTCACAGTCCAGCTCTCACATCCATTACATGATCACTGGGCAAACCATAGCCTTGACCAGACAGACCTTTGTTGGCAAGGTAATGTCTCTGCTTTTTAATATGCTGTCTAGGTGGGTCATAACTTTCCTTCCAAGCAGCAAGTGTCTTTTAATTTCATGGCTGCTGTCACCATCTGCAGTGATTTTGGAGCCCAAGAAAATAAAGTCTCTCACTGTTGTTAGGGGAGGTAATTAGGGGAATTGTTAAGGGAGGTAATCTATTCCATCAGGTGAAAGTGCTAATAAAAATGGGCGACAGTGATCTGAATCTAATTGAATTTGTCTCTCATTCCTGTGGATAGAAGTATTTCAGTGACAAAATTCATAACAACAACAAGAAAACTTAAGGAAGTCTGCAATGCCCTGAGGTTTTAATAAGAAGCGTTGACATACATCAGAGACGTGTAAAGTTTTAGTTTTATTTTGATTCCTACCAAAGTGTGAAGTAAGTGCTTCTGAATTCCAACAAAACTAGAAAGCAAAATTGTTATTCATATTTTTCTCTCATTCTGCCTTCCACAGCCAGTCAGAGAAAAAGAAAACATACTACCCCTGCCCACCTCCCCCGTCAGAAAAAGGAAGAACCCTCTCTTATTATTTCCATTATTGCAGTGAGACATTTTAAACTGCCAGAGCATTCAGTTCAGTTTAGTTCAGTTCAGTTGCTCAGTTGTATCCAAGTCTTTGCAATCCCATAAATCGCACGGCAGGCCTCCCTGTCCATCACCAACACCTGGAGCTTGCCTGCATTGGACGGACCCACCTCAAACTCATGTCCATCGAGTCGGTGATGCCATCAGCCATCTCATCCTCTGTCGTCCCCTTCTCCTCCTGCCCTCAATCTTTCCCAGCATCAGGGTCTCTTCCAATGAGTCAGCTCTTCTCATGAGGTGGCCAAAGTACTGGAGTTTCAGCTTCAGCATCAGTCCTTCCAATGAACACCCAGGACTGATCTCCTTTAGGATGGACTGGTTGGATCTCCTTGCAGTCCTAGGAACAACAGTCTTCTCCAACACCATAGTTCAAAAGCATCAATTCTTCTGTGCTCAGCTTTCTTCACAATCCAACTCTCAGATCCATACATGACCACTGGGAAAACCATAGCCTTGACTAGATGGACCTTTGTTGGCAAAGTCATATCTCTGCTTTTTAATATTGCTGTCTAGGTTGGTCACAACTTTCCTTCCAAGGAGCAAGGGTCTTTTAATTTTATGGCTGCAATCACCATCTGCAGTGATTTTGGAGCCCCGCAAAATAAAGTCTGGCCCTGTTTCCACTGTTTCCCCATCTCTTTGCCATGAAGTGATGGGACCAGATGCCAGAACATTAGAAAGAATTAGATCTGTTTTTACTGTGATCACAAACATAATGCCTTTAATTTTCCTGCAGTGACAACCCAAGGACTATTAAGTGGCAGAATTCTTATTTTTTCTTTATTAAACTAAAGTGTAGTGCATTTATAGTATTGTTACTTTCAAGTGCACAGCAAAGTAATTCAGTTAATATATATTGTCAACTTATTAATAAATCAGGAGTCCAACATGATGCTAAGAAACACTGAAGGCGGGAGGAGATGGGGGTGCCAGGAGGAGGTGGTTGGATGGCATCATCGACTCAGTGGACATGAATTAGAGCAGGCTCCGGGAGGTGGTCATGGACAGGGAAGCCTGGCGTGCTGCCGTAATGGGTCGCAGAGTCGGACACGACGTCATAGCGACTGAACAGCAACTCACAACCTACAAGTTGAGAGTTATGTTTTACTCAGTGAGAATTTTCACGACATCAAGCCCGGGAGACAGAATCTCAAGTAACCCCGAGAGAACAGTTTTGAGGGTGTGAGGAGCTGGGCGTGGGGGTGGAATCGGGTTATCTAGAAGTTTGCAGCAAAGGGCAAGGCAGTCTGCACATTCAAAGATTGTTATTTTTTAAAATAATTTCATTTCTTTCATTGACTCTGCTGGGTCTTTATTGCTGCATTTGGGTTTTTTCTAGTTGCGGGGAGCATGGCTACTCTTCATTGCAATGCACAGGCTTCTCATTGCTTTGACTTCTCTTGTGGGGCACGGCTTCCAGGGTATCCAGGCCTCAGTACTTTTGGCTCATGGGCTCTAGAGCAAAGACTCAGCAGTTGAGTCTCAGGTCGAGTTTCTCCCAGGCATGTCGGATCTTCCGCGGCCAGGGGTCAAACCCATGTCTACTGCATTGGCAGGCAAATTCTTAACCACTGAGCCCCCAGGGGAAGTCCTAAAACGTTGCTGTTAATGACGGAAAAAGCAGGCATCTCAAGTTAAGAAATTTATGCTTTTCTATGCAGGGGAAGACTCCAGAGCCTGGGCTCACTGAAAACCCTCCTTCCATATGCATCTCAGTTATCTAGGAGGACCATCCTGAGGTGGGGATGTGAGCATCCTTTAGTTCCTTGCTCACCACAGGGAGTGGCCACAGCTCTCCAATGCGGCTCAGAGGGTAGCTGCCAGTTAAAGGCCTTGTTCTTCCTGGGGTCAGAAATTCACATTTGAAGGGCCGGGATATCTCAGAATATGATGATGTGACATCCTTGTTTATTCATATGGCAGGAAATACCTAATTTCAGAAGATGAAAACTTTTTTTCAGGGATGCACCTGCATTGGACGGACCCACAGATAAAATGTTTCATGTTATCTCTGAAATTCTCTGTGCTCATTGTAACGTTTACTCAGAGGTTAGAACGTGTGTTATGGTTCGTGTGTGGAGTGTGTAAAAAAAAAAAAAAACCTACACAACCTAAAAGTTGAGAATTATGTTTTATCTGGTGGCCTTTCTGAGGACTTAAGATTGGGAGGCAGGCTCTAGGATGACTCTGACGGACTGGTGCAAAGACTGTCAGCGAAGATCCAGGATCTATAGGATATTTTGCAGCAAAGACCAGGTTTTCAGGACATCAGAACATGACAGCTACTTAATCAAAACTGGTGACCTCAAATTAATGAATGTAGCATTTTTTTTTTTTCTTTGAATGGAGAGTTGCAAGAGTCTGGGCTCATAGAAATAATTCCTTTGATGCGCTTGTCAGCTCTCTCGGGCCAGCATCTTCTTTTTCCCCATCCTGAATCCCCTCGGGGTACCTGTAGCTGCTGACTTGATTTCTTACATCATCCTTTGTTTCTTGGTCAGGCAGGCATCCTTCCTGATCCACAGGTGTTGATCCCTTTATAGCCAATCATGCAGATGTGGGGGTCACGGAAGCCTTGTCCTGGGGGAGCAATCCTGCCGTCCGACCACCTCCCATAGTCTCAATTGCCCCTGGCCCCTCTCTAAATCTCCCCCTTCAGAGCATTCCGCTTCCTTTGTTTCTCAAAAGCGAGTCCTCACCCTAGCGTTCCTGAAAGCTCAGCCTCTCCGCACACCGGTGCCAATTCATGTCTCAGAGGCAGAGTGCTGCATGCAGTAGAAAAGGCTAGCTTTATTGCTTTGCCAATAAAGAGAGACACTGAAACTTCTGCCTTGAAAAACTGCGTGTCTCCACCCCAGAGAACTTGATTAGGGCTTTTTTTTTTTTTTTTTTTTTTAATAGCAGTCAGGTCAGAGGTGGGGTCTCGGACAAGACTGGGGTGTCAGCAGAGCTTGCAGTCCCTTAATCTCATCTGTCTCGAGAATCCCCTGGACTGCAGATCAAGTCAGTGAATCCTGAAGGGAATCAGTCCTGAATATTCATTGTAAGGAACTGATGCTGAAGCTGAGGCTCAGTACTCTGGGCACCTGATGCAAAGAGACAGCTCACTGGAACAGACCCTGGCGCGGGGAAAGACTGAGGGCAGGTGGAGAAGGGGGTGACGGGGGATGAGATGTGTGACACCGTCAAGTCGATGGACGTGCGTTTGAGCAGACTCTTGCAGGTGGTGAAGGACAGGGGAGCCATACCTGCTTCACTCAGCCCATGGGGGTTGCATAGAGAGTGAACAGCAGAAAGAGCTTTACTCCCTTGTTGATTAGAAGATGATAGACTAGTCCCCTTTTGCCTGCTGACTACCTGATCAGCATCTCCCAGAGCTTGCTCTGACTCATGCCCACTGAGTTGGTGATGCCATCCAAGCATCTCATCCTTTCCCATAACTTTCCCATAACTCAGTATACAACTTCCTCTGTTGTAGAACTGAGGATGCACTGTAGAATGCACGGTTGGAGAACAGTCCATTTAGCCGAGGGACTACACTTTTTAAGGTCCTTGCTTAAGCTAACATGAATAGGTAATACGTAGAATTTGCCTTTGCCAAGGACAGGAAAAAATTTTTTTTTTCCTTTAATATGCAGTATGATGTTTTGCTCTTTCTGAAGTGAGTCGCAAGGAGAGAGACACACATGGAATTTTAATGCATATATGTGGAATCTTAAAAAGTTAGTATAGATGATGTTATTCACAAAGCAGAAATAGAGACATCGAGAAAGAACATAAGGATGCCAACTGGAGATGGAGAATGGTGTTGAGCTGGGAGATTGGGATTGATATATAAACTATTGATACTCTGTGTAAAACAGATAACTAATGAGAACCTACAGTATAGCTCGGAGAACTCTGATCAGTGCTCTGTGATGACCTAATTGGGAAAGAAATCCAAAAAAGATGGGATATATATATATATATATATATATATTTATTTATTTATTTTTTTATCTGATTCACTTTGCTGTATGTACAAACTAACACAACATTGTAAAGTCACTATACCGCAATAAAAAAATCTTGTGAAATAAGATAAAAGCAAAAAAACCTTATTATACTATACTATACTATACTATACTATACTTATTATACTATACTATACTATAACCTTATTTCTTGTGAAATAAGATAAAAAGCAAAAAAAGTTGTCTGCAATGTAGGATAAAATAAAAATAGTTTTATTCATAAAAAAATTAACGTGAACTGATGAATACATTTTTAATATGGTACATCACATTAAGAGCAATCATTCAAAGGGTTTTTTGGGGTTCTGTCATTTTTTGTTTATCTGATGTAGATAATGCGATTTCATGGCACCCTTTGTGAGTTTATATGACAATTTGCATAACTGGTGGTGACATATCATAATGTATAATAAAAAAAAAGACATGTAAAATTACTTTTCCTGCCTGCAAATTGTAACTGCAGCACCTATAGACTTTCCATATTCTTGTATTTTCTCATTGACTCTGGTTGGTCTAACTGCTCCATATTCTCTACCAAGAGTTTTTATCACATTTATGACCTAAAGTGGTGGCTCTGATGGTAAAGAATCCTCCTCCAGTGCAGGAGACCTGGGTCAGGAAGATCCCCTGGAGAAGGGAAAGGCTACCCACTCCAGTATTCTTGCCTGGAGAATTCCATGGACAGAGGTGCCTGATGGGGTACAGTCCATAGCTTTGTAAAGAATTGCACAGGACGGAACAGCTATAAATTTCACTGTTTAAAATAGTTTGACTTAGAAAATGATGTAGATATAATACTAAAAGGAAACATCAGAAGAACAGGTGTAAAAAAAAAAAGAAGAAAAAAAAAAGACATCCTTCAGGACTTGGGACATTTGAGATATTTCATTTTTAAAATCACATTGAAATTTTAATGAAGGAATGGCTATTCATTTGTTTGAAGTTATTTAAATATTCCCTTTAGTATTTAGAGCCATCTCCCCACGAGGTTTGCTGGAGATGCTAATTATTAGATGTAAAGGACTGCAATTCTGGCCTTCTGGGGACCAGAGAAAACTCATGGCCTGTCTGGACCTTGAAGCACCTTTTCCGTAGGCATGGAATAGGTTTATTCCGGACTAAATTCCAGCAGACTGGTTTTCCCTGTGTCCTCTAATCCTTGTATTGACATAGTTCATGACTGTAACTAAATGAGATACTCAAGAGAACTCGGGTGGCTTTTTAGGCCATTTAATTAGTTATATTTGAGAGAACAAATATTGCAGCAGCTTACCAGAAAAGAACAAAAGGGTGGGAAGTCAAATATACATAGAATGTTACAGGCGACATCTAATTATGTTTCTGGGTCAGACTGCTATATCAAATTAATTTAAAATTGCGGTTTGGCAAATAATTTCCATCAGAATCTCAGCGGGTGTTTCTTGCTTCCATTGACAAGCTCATTTGAACATTTTGTCTGTACGGGAAAAAAGCTACCTGTGTTGAAAAATCAGAGGAAGATTGGAAGACTTGTCTTTCTCTATTTCCAAACATACCCTAAAACTCAGACGGTTAGGTACTCACCTGGACAGAAATATAGAAGGGGATATAATTAGAGTCCAGGAATAAGGCCTTGCATTCTTAGGCAGTTGACTCATAAGAGTAGTGTCACGACTCTTCACTGAGAAGTGTGTGTTAAATCAGTGGTGCTGAGACAACTGGATAAGCGATGCACTTCATACCACGTGCCAGCATTCACGGAAAAATAAATTGAAAGGTGGACATGACAGGAAGACTTCAAACATCTAGGAAAAAGCATAAAATCTTCCAGGTTTTCGGTTAGGCAAGGATTTCTTAGATATCATATCTAAAGCCCAAGCTTTAAAAAAAAAAAAATTGATAAGTTAGACTTCCTTGAAATTTAAAACTTTTGCTCTTTAACAGAAGCTGATGCAATTTTGCTTTATTCTGGGAGTTCTCACTGATAGCTTAGTGGTGAACGGTGTCAGATTCGTGATCTCCGAAGAAAAAGATTTCGGGACCAGGGAACAGGCTTGATCCCTCAAGAGCTTTCGTGTCCCAGAGTCTTATTAAAATATGATAACGGACAGAGACATCTTCTAACAGAGACATCAGAAGGGAGGTGGAGATTGCACTGTCTAGCTAGTCTTAGCATGGGAGCTGTATACTTTTTAAACTGGTTGTTACAATTAATCAAAGGAATGTCTCAAAGTTGTAAAGGTCTTACCAGACCCACTCCTGTAATTTACATTTGAAGATGACAGAGTTAGAACTAACAATAGAAAGATCTTACCAGACCCACTCCCATAAAATACATTTTAAGATAACAAGATTAACCAGAAGGTTTTCAGGAAGGAGAAACTGTCCTCAAGCAGGATACATTGTTGTTGTATAATCCTTACTATAGAGTTTAAGCTCAGTTGTTTATGTGAATCCTCAGTTCTGGGTTTAAAGGGGAAAAAAATGTTTTATGTGACTAATACTAAGGAATGCAGCGAGGGAAAAAAAAAAAAGGGCATTTGTCCTTTCCTGCTCCTTGAGAATTCCAGACCTCCGTCTCTTTTTTGAGAGCCCCAGGCCCCTCTCTCCTCCTTGGAGACCCTGGACGTCGTACCAACCTGCGTAGGAATTGACTGTCTCAGCCTCATGCCTTGTGTCTGTTCTGTCCAGTCTCTTTGTCAGTGGTCCTTCCTCTGAGGGGTTTCCTTAAGGATGCTGGCTGAGCTGGCTCTTCCATCTTGCCACTGCCTGCAGTCTTTTCTATGAGCTCCTTATTGCCACATGGGTCTCTCACTGCAGCGCCATGCCTTGCACACGCTCTGTTTTCCGTCAAATTGGCACGTGTCATCCGTGACCGTGACTTGCGCGTTGGACAGTGAAGCGATATGCTGTGTAGTCACTCAGATCTGCCTCTAATGGGGCCTTGGCCCATCCCATCGAGCCCTTGATGGGCGGCTCTCATTGCCTTCCAGCTAGGTTTCCAATGCCGTTCGTCCTCCTACGTTTCGAATGAAACCTCACGGCTTTCCCTGGTGTCTTGGTTGTAAAGAATCCACCCGCCACTGCAGGACAAGCAGCTTCGATGCCCCACACGCCTCCGAGCAGCTGAGCCTGTGAGACAGCACTACTGCACCCACCCCCAAAAGCCTGCACTGTGCTACAAGAGAAACCCACGCACTTGAGCGTAGCCCTTGCACGAAGCAGCTAGGGAAAAGCCAGCACCAAAACCGAGACCCAGATCAGCCCAAAGTAAAAATAAGTATACACTTAAAAAAAGTCACCTTTGAGAAAACCCAAAGAGAAGCGGCAGATCTGAAGAAAAGATTTGCACGTTAACTTTCTAGTAAAAGACCTGTCTCTACAAAATGCAAAGGACTCTTACGAGAATAATGAGCCAAGACACCAGTGTTTAACATGGGCAAAATATTTGCATCGATCAGCTAGTAAAGAGTCCGCCTGCAAGGTGGGAGACCTGGGTTCACTCCCTGGGTCAGGAGGATGCCCCGGAGAAGGGAAAGGCTGCCCACTCCAGTGTTCTGGCCTGGAGAAGCCCATGGACTGTATAGTCCATGCGGTCACAAAGAGTCGGACACGACTGAGCGGCTTGCACTTTTCACTTTGCACATTCACCCACTGAAAAAGATTGTGTAGGAGAAGATACTGGACAGGATTAAGTTGTCATCTAAATGCAAATTAAGACCACAGTGAGGTACCGCCTCACCCCCACTAGGACGCCTACAATCAAACAGATAATAGCAGGTCTTGGTTAAGAGGTCGAGGATTTGGAACCCACATACACTGCTGATGGGAATATACTGTGATTCAGCTGATTTGGAAAACAATCTAGTTTTTAGACTGTTAAACATGAATGAGTTCTGAGAAGTAGCAGTTCCACTCCTCCATATCCACTTAAGAAAAATTAAAATATGCATCCATAAAGATATTGCATGTAAATGGCTCATGAGCTTCCCTAGTAGCTTAGGGGTAAAAAAAGAAAAAAACTGCTTGAACTGCCTGGTAATCCAAGAGGTGTAGGTTCGATGCCTGCTTTGGGAAGATCTTCTATAGCAGGAAATGGCAGCTCGAGCCGGTATTCTTTCCTGGGGAATCCCATGCACAGAGGAGCCTGGTAGACTATAGTCCATGGCATTTTGAAGTGTTGGACGTGACTTAGCGACTAAACCACCGCCAGCAACTGCTCACAGCAGCGTAGTTCAGATGGGCCACCGCGTGGAACCAGGGCAAGCAGTACTCGACAGAGGGGCGATTAAGCAGGACGCGGTACATCCACAGAGCAGGCTCTTACTCGTCCGCACAAACGAGGAATGAAATACCGCTGCACGTTGCCACATGAATGGACCTCGAAAACGATGCCCCGAGTGCACGAAGCCAGACAGAAAGGAATACATAATCTGTGAGAACACTTACAGGAAATGTGCCAAAATGGCAAATGTCCACTCTGTCATTCGTTGACTCGGAGAGACTGATGTTAGAAATGTTGGATACCTGCAGTGGACACAGGCAATCATTTCGGGGTGATGGAAATATCCTCAAATCAGATCACGCTGTGTGTGATAGGCTACTGTGCTCCGTAGCTCAGCTGTGTCCGATTTGTTGTGACATCTTGGACTGTGGCCCATTGGGCTCCTCTCTCCATGAGATTCCCCAGGCCACAATCCCGGAGTGGGTTGCCATTTCCTCCCGCAAAAGATCTTCCCGACCCGCGGATCGAACCCACGTCTCCTGCATTGACAGGTAGATTCTTTACCACTAGTGCCACCTGGGAAGCCAAGTGTGTGTTGCTGGTTGAGCAACTCCATATATATGTACACACATGCACACAGACACAGATCCTTCAATTTGACACCTTGGTGAGTTGATTTTATGACTGAAAATCATACCTCTCTAGAGCCCTTACAAATCATACGTGGGTGAGTGAAAAGAATTTGCTGAAGCCTCGAAAACACCACCCTGGATTGCCACTTAATCAGTGATATAACTAGGTTGTGTGGCTTCTAAAAACACTGCAAATCTTCAGAGCATTTTGCTCCACCCTTGTGGAGAGGGTAGGGATAGTCTCCTTCAATACTGCCTCTCATCCTTCCCCAGGGAAGAATTCCAGATTCCTGCAATGTCACGCACTGACGGGGAGCCTGAAGACTTTGAGAACTGGAGCTTGAGAAGAAACTCTGGCATTTAACTCAGCCCAGACCTCCAAGAGTGGCCTCTGTGTGGGTTTCAGCCAGGCCAGGGGCTGTGCGCCTGAGGTTTCAGCTGTGGCTGGGAAGACAAAGGAGTCTTCACAAGAAGAAAACCCAGAAGAAGGCAGGGATATAAGGGCAGACTCATGGGAAAGGCAGAGGGCAGGTGTGGGGTCCTACTTACAGACCTTTCTCACTGCCTGAGCTCAAGGGAGATAGTCAGACTTCACGAGGAACTGGGAAGGAATTTTTTTGGGGGAAGGAATCGGTGTCGTCAGATAACATATTCAGTCCCTTAATCCATTCCACGTCTCTTGAAAATGAAAGTTGCTCAGTCGTGTCCCGACTCTTTGCGACCCCATGGGCTATACAGTCTGAGGAATTCCTTAGGTCAGAATACTGGAGTGGGGGTGGCCTTTCCCTTCTCCAGGGGATCTTCCCAACCCAGGGATCGAACCCAGGTCTCCCGCACTGCAGGCGGATTCTTCACCTGAGCCGCCAGGGAAACCCACACCTTTATTTTTCTAGCGTCTTTTCTTTTTCAATGAAAGAAGTGATTTTTTTTTTTTTTTTAAAACTTAGAAGATCTTCAAAAACCTGAAATTGTGATCAGAAATGCAAAGGAAATTATTTCTAGCCTCCACATAGACTCTGTGTGTAAGAAAGGCATTTCTTAGGCTTCTCTGGTGGTTCAGTCATTAGGGCTGTGTTCTTCCACTGCAAGAGACACAGGTTCCATCTCAGGTTCAGGAACTGGGAAGATTCTTTAAGGTGCATGGAGCAGTCAAAAAAGCAAGGTGTTTCTTACAGTCTTCTTAACAACATGTAGCCATAAATTCAGCCCATGAGATAGCTTTGAAAGAAGTTTTATACTGGTAAACTATGAACGGAACAATGCAGAAGACAATGGGGCTTCTTTGAAGAAGGTTGTTCATTTAAGTTTGTTTTAAGATCTTTCATTGCAGGGGAATTCTTGCACGTGAGTTGACTTCCATGTTAAGCTGATGGCTGTAATAGGTTGACTCATCAGTGTCATCAGTTCAGTCCGTCAGTTGTGTCCCGACTTTTTGCGACCGAATATATTGCAGCACACCGGGCCTCCCTGTCCATCACCAGCTCCCGGAGTTTACTCCGACTCATGTCCTTTGAGTTGGTGATGCCATCCAACCATCTCATCCTCTGTCGTCCCCTTCCCCTACCTGCCTTCAATCTTTCCCAGCATCAGGGTCTTTTCAAAAGAGTCAGTTCTTTGCTTCAGGTGGCCAAAGGACTGGAGTTTCAGCTTCAGCATCAGTCCTTCCAATGAAGATTGGAACATTTCCTAAAAGACTCCATTCTACCTTCACGTAGTTAAGGTGAAAACCTGCTCACAGGCTTGAGTTTCAAGGGGGCCACTGCTGTCTGCAGCTTTGCTCAGTGACTTTATGTGGGCAGCTTGAAATTGTCTACAGTGGGGAGTATTTGAATCTCAAAAAATCAGCAAGCAGAAGGGGCCAGGTTTCCACCTTCCCTCCCAGTTCTGCTTGTTTAATCCATGTGATATTTCCAATACTCAACCCTGCTTGAGGGACGAAAACAGCAACTTCAGGTCTTGGTTTCGAAACATGATGCTGTCCCCCTGAGTTCGGAACAACTGTAGCTGTTTTTTCAGATACAGGTCTTGTGGGTGACAGTGACTAGGTACATCCTAGTCACTAGGGCAAGTGTTAATGCCTCTGTTGTCTCCAACTCTGGGCAACCCCATGGACGGTAGCCCACCAGCCTCCTCTTTCTGTGGGATTCTCCAGGCAAGAATACTGGAGGGGGTTGCTATTCCCTTATCCAGGGGATCTTCCCGACCCAGGGATCAAACCCGTGTCTCCCACATTGTGGGCAGGTTCTTTACTCTCCGAACCACCAGGGAAGCCAGGAAGGAAGGTGAAGACCACTTTTCACTGTTTGCAGCCATTCAAATTTTCCAGAACTAGCATATGCATCCTAGTGGGCCAGGTCTGTCTGTAAAAAGAAGACAGTTGAGCGAATGGAATAATTCGTTGATATTCAGTGCTTTAGCTTCTTGTATCTTAAAAATATAGAAACCAAAAAGGCACATTGCAGACGGAGAGGCCTTGTTCTGGGTTTTTGTTTTTGTTTGTTCTTGAGGGGTTTTTGGTGTTGTTAAGGGAACCTCTCTGTTCATTTTGCTGACAAGGAAATTTCAAGGTTGTTTATGTTTCATGTTGTCCAGGTAGGTGACTTTATTTATTTCTTACTTTTTTTTTTGTTTTTAACAAATACCAATAACCCTCAAGCAATATTTAATAAGTATTCAAAACACAGAAAAACATGATGCATAGTGTTTTGTCTTGATTTCAGAAGCGCTTGTTGAACGTGGTAGTTTTCAGTGGACCAAAGGAATCAATAATGTGCAGTGTTCTCTAGCTACTAGTGACAAGTGAGCATTCATGATTTAAATAAATAAATTGTAGTGACTATCTGATGTTCATCAGGAATGGTATGCTTTTTTAAGTTCTTATGCATGAAACTAATGTCAGTTTTAAGATTTTTCAATTCATCTTTCATGTTTACTGTTTAATGTGTTGATTCTTACTGTATAGAATTTCCTAAGCACAGTGTATCACTGACATTTCAAAACTGTATCTAGATTATTACATGCTAAAGTTAGAAGAACATTTCATATGCATTTCTTTTTAAAATTTGAGAAACCCTTTAAAAAATAATTTTCTTTTCTTTTTTTTTTTATAACTCACATTACTTTTTTTTTTTTTTTTTTGCAGTAGTATCATTTTAACCCTCAAACTGCATTTTCACTGGGTATCTAATTGTTTTTGCAAGTAACATTTTGAATTTGTTCTTCTTGACATATTTATGTTTATATGCATTTTGCATCTCCCTAGTTCATGTTTTTGAAATCAAATGTAACAGATTTCAGCTTTTTGTATGACATTTTTTTTCTTTTACTGCGTAGTATCTCTCTTCTGAATTTTTTTGCAAACCTGTTGTTTTTGAATTCTCTTTTTTTTTCCCCCTTTATTTTCCTTCTCAATATGACCCCAGGAGCCAACTCAAAGAAAAACGCTGATGATATAACCAGTAATGACCGTGGTGAAGATGAAGGTATTTTTTGTTTTTTACAAAGCTCGATCTTGATGCATGATTTTATATCTTTTTTTTTTTTTTCTTTTTTCCATTTCAACCTGTTTTTCCTCCCCTTATCTGAAGAGAGTACACTTCTGTGTGCTTCCTTATTTTCTTCTTGTTTGGGGACTACTGTCATTTTTAACCACAATGACTATGTAAACCCCCTGGAAGAATGTATATCCATGTTTCTCAATATGAAGTGAGTAAGAAAATACCATTTACAAGGAAGCTCACGGTTTTCTTTTTCCTAAGTGTTTCTTTTTTTTTGCTTGATCACAAGAAGATAAAGTGAAATTTTAAAACATGCATGTATGCGTTCTTTTCTTTCTTCCAAATAATATTTTGTAATTTCATGTTGTATTTTGGAGCTTTGGTCTTGTTGGGTTCTTCTGTGGACACCAAAGACAGCCCAGTAGGACTTTTTTGGGTGGGGCTGGCATTTCCATCTTTGTTTGTTTTTACGATTGTTTCCCCCAAATGTACTGATTCCAAAATAGTGTTTTCAAAGCATCTTCTCTGGCTCACAGTAAAACACATGAAAAAGTGTCTTGAAGGGAATTTGTTGTTTCTCTCTGAAGTGCCTTTTGGAAGCTTTAAAGGAAAAAAAAAAAAAAAAAGTAGAGGGTATAGCAAAGAATTGAAAAAAAAAAAAGGCTGAGAAGCTAGATCTTTGCATCTCTGTTTTCACACCACGGCTGCTCTCGGAACTTTCTCTTTTTTTTTCCCTCCTAAAAATGTTTAGTTGCTATGGAGAGTTTCTTTTTGAAGGCTCTCAAATTGTTGGACAGATTACCCACTAGAAGTAGAATGATTTTTTTTTTTAAAGATGGAAGATAACGTAACAACTAAACCATCATTAGCACGTGGTATCTTCTTCCTTCAGTGGAAAAAAAATGGTTTAGAAGAAAAGAAACAAAGAGCTTAAAGTCAGCCTTTGCAGGCTCGGGCAGGTAGGGTCTGCGTCTGTGTGTTTAGCAGCTCAGTCGTGTCTGACTCTTTGGGACCCCATGGACTGTAGCCCGCCAGGCTCCTCTGTCCATGGGAATTCCCAGGCAAGAATACCGGAGTGGGTTCCCATTTCCTTCTCCAGGGTCCCCTCCCGACCCAGGGATCCAACCTCATATATTCCATTGGCAGGAGGATTCTTTACCCCCCACACTATCAAGAAAGCCCAAGGCAGACTGGCGTGGATTTACGACTATTTAACTTAAAGGGATGAGCGCCCTCAGTGGTCCTGTGGTTCTCTAGCTGAAACACAATTTAAAGTGGACCCGAGACCCATCCTTGCTGGGAAGCAAAAGTTCCCTCAAAGCGCCTTTTTATCACTTGCTTGGTTTTCCCACCCTCTCAGGCTTCTTTCATAAATCAGCGGGTCTCTGAGAATAGCTCTCCCACGGTTGCCTTTTCACCCACTCTTCTCTCATTATGACTGTTATTTAATATTTTGTGAACCCGCATTCACAGCATTCTCCTTGCTGTCAGTATTCACCTTAGAAGTTTCCTCTGATGCCTTTGGACCCACGACAGCTGCCCCGAGTCATCAGTTACCCTGTCCTTGTCCGGCCCCAGACCACCTGTAATTTCGTCCACATCCTTATATAACCAACTACAGGTGTAATTTGCATCTTGTACCCTTGTATCCTTTTACCATCTTATTCCCTTTTTATCACTGGCATCTGTTTTCACAATCCCGCCAGCTACCTGTTATATTAAAATGCTTTCACCTTTTCCTTAAATACCAAGGAACTGTTATTTTTTTCTTTTTCCCCTAACGTTGAATGAATATGACATCTGATTATTCCTTCCCCGAAGCTCACAACAACCTTCTTCTGTGTGTTTCAGAAGGTAATAGCCATTAACCTAATGTACTTATTTATTTATTTTTCTGCGGGGACCCCTTAAAGCAGTCTGAAAACATGTCAACTTTTTTCTTTCCCGTAATGCAGCCGAGAAAGGTAACATAAATAAGAATTCAAACAGCAAGTCAGTGTCCAGAGACACTCGTGGATGGTGTAAAATATCACGCCGTATACGGACGGTGACTGCACATTGCATATGATGAGTGAGGGCCTCCCAGGCGGCTACACGGTGAAGAATATGCCTGCCATTGCAGGAGATGAAGGTTCGATCCCTGGGTGGGGAAGATCCCCTGGAGGAGTGCATGGCAACCCACTCCAGGATCCTTGCCTGGAGAATCCCATGGACAGAGAAGCCTGGTGGGCTACGGTCCATGGGGTCGCAAAGAGTCAGACACGACTGAGCACTATTGAGTGAAAGATTCAGAAAGGATTTTTACTTCCTCCTTAAAGTTTACATGAGAAAGTAGTATTCTTTTGCTGTGGGTTAAGTATCTACAGACAGATGGGCAGCTTGACACTTTTTCTGTACTTGACTGTGACCCCAGGGTTCTTTGGCCTCCTGGGGGGTGTCTGGTAGCATCCAGGAGGCTGTTTTCAGATGGTGCTCATAATTCGTTTTATGAGCAGCCTCCATCCACCTGTCGGTTTATTTCCTTGAAATTCATTCCTGATCATTCAAACATGTCTCCATAAATTAGGCTAAAAAAAAAAAAAGGTTTCGAGAAAAACAAAGAAAATGCACGTACATTGATATGTTTGCTTTTTTTTCTGAGTAACATGCATCCATCACAGGCTCAGTCATGTCCGACTTGCTGCCACCCCATGGACTATAGCCCACCAGGCTCCTCTATCCATGGGATTCTCCAGGCAAGAACACTGGAGTGGGTTGCTATTTGATAACATGCAGGTATTTAAATGACATACCTGTATATGTTTATACATACAGGAGTTCCCAGAAAAAATTACAATCGAGGCCAGGATTCTTAAACACTACATTTAAGCTCCAGGGACGGTGAACACCAAAGAAGTTATTTGATCACAACTTTTGAAAAAGCAGACATATGCTGTCCAAATTTCTCTTGTCACAGACCATTGCAAAGGAGGCTTTTCACATCAGTGTTAAAGAAATGATGAGCAAGGATACTCTGGTTTCAGATCACAATGGGAATTTTTATTCCATGTGGAAATGAGCTGGATTGCAACCTTGAGGTTGCAGTCTTGTGCCATCTTATTTCAGCTCACGTCTCTTTCACTTTTTTTTTTTTTTTTTGTCACTTCAGTTAGCATTTTCTTGCAAACAGTCATTTACAGAAAAGATACTTGCTTGGGCACCTTTCTTTGTTTTTCCATGTTTCTCTTCTGTTGATCATTTTTAAACATTTTTTATTTTTGTCATAATGTATGGAGAGCTTGAGGTTTCACTACCAGTATTATGTTCTCGTTGTTAGGTTGAAAGTGAATCTCTAAGCTCACTTTTGACCGAAAAGGGCAGTTATGGCAAAAAGTGATAATTTTGAAGCTGACTTTGCACTACCTTAGATAATTAAAATATATGTTTTAGTAGATACTATGTATGTGTGTTAGTCACTCTTTGGTGTCTGACTCTTTGTGAGTCCATGGACTATAGCCCACCAGGCTCCTCTGTCCATGGGATTCTCCAGGCAAGAATACTGGAGTGGGTTGCCATTCCCACCTCCAGGGGCTCTTGACAACCTGGGGATGAAACCCGGGTCTCCTGCACTGCAGACAAATTCTTTACCACTAACAGACACCAATGGCTTCTTCAAAGCATGTCCCCTTCTAGGGTTTGATTACTATCTAGGGAAGAAGTGATTCATTCGTCTCAGTGGTTAAATCTGTAGTGTCGTAGGTACATATGGAAACATACCCAACGCATACAAATTCATTCCAACGTCCACATCATTTCTTTGAGTAGAAAATGTAACAGCATCGACCTTTATCCTGAAGCCATCTTAAATGTTGTTCAGTCGCTCAGTCGTGTCCGACTCTTTGCGACACCATGGACTGCAGCACGCCAGGCCTCCCTGTCCTTCCGCACCTCCCAGAGTTTGCTCAGATTCATGTCCGTCGAGTCCATGATGCCATCTGACCATCTTAACCAAGGTATCCCTAACTCGAGAAAGGGCCACGCGGTGGATTCCCACCCCAAACTAGGGAAAGTCACTCAGCGTCTTTCAGTTCAGTCTCGGTTAATGAGTGTGATTTTCTTTTTTTTCTTTTTTTCTTCCCTTACATGGCTCTTTCTTGCAGACATCCATGATCAGAACAGCAAGAAGCCGGTGATGGTGTACATCCACGGCGGGTCCTACATGGAGGGAACGGGCAACATGATCGACGGCAGCATCCTGGCCAGCTACGGCAATGTCATCGTCATCACCATCAACTACCGCCTGGGCATCCTGGGTGAGTGAGTGCCTGTGGAGGTTCAGCAAGTTCTGCTTCTTGTTCTGGGGGTGGGGGGGCTCATTGCTTCCACCCATGTTATTGCAGTTCCTATGAATTTCTGCTACAAACCTCACTTCATGCTCCAAGGTGCATCTGTTCCGTAACTTTCACGTGGTACTGTCAGTTTTCTTTGTATCATGCTATGATGCATTTGTTCCGTAACATTCACATTTCTTCTTTTTGTTCACTTCTGTGACTTTTCACATTTTCATCCAGAGCCTTCACTCCCTTGGACCCTCCTCGATCATCAGCACACGGGAGTCCTTGACAAAATTTTGCTTCTTGTTTTGTGGGGTTTGTGGCTTCCACTGACGTTACTCCAATGCCTCATGCTTTGAGATACATTCCTTCCGTGACTTTCCAGTGGCACCATTCATTCTCCTTTTGTTTAATTTTCACGTTTTCATCCAGTGATTTCGTTTCCTTCAACTGTCCTCTAACCGATTCAGCCTCCTGGGCCATCAAATGAACTTGGGATGTTATGCAAAGTGCTTTTCTTTCTCCGGGCTTGGCTGACATAAGCTTGTCGGGTGAACGCAGTTGGGAGCTGTCTGATAAAGCGTTTGGTAACAGGTGATAACTCGGTAAGGTGGACAATGGGCCATACATGTGAGCTCTTGTGATTTTGTGGCTGTGTGGATCATGAGCTGGAAACTCACTTACTCTCTTAATGGATATTCTGTACCTAATGGATCTTGAAGAGGAGAGGCGGTAGGTGGTCACATGACTGTTGCATTTTCCTGTGATGAAATACTCTTATTTGAATTTTGTAACTTGATGATCTTTCATTTTGTGTAAATTTTGCAATTTACTGTGGGAAGACCTTGGCTAAGAGCATCGGAATTCAAGAGCAGCAGTCTGTTGTTTTGGTTTTAAATTCATTTTCACCTACAGTATGGTTGCAAAAAAAAAAAAAAATAGCATTTTGATGGTATTATTTTGAGGCTTATTTTCTGTGGTTTTGCCTGTTCTTGGCCAGTTCATGAGTAATATCCATGGTTTATGTAAGCACATTTATTTTCAAGGCAAAAATGCATTCAGGGGGCTTCCCTGGTGGTCTAGTGGTTGAGACTCTGAGCTTCCAATGCAAGGGGTACACGTTCAATGCATGATCAGGGAACTAAGATTCTGCAAGCCTCGTAGCAAGGCAGAGGAAAAAAAAAATGCATTGAGATGGTGCAGAAAATTGAATTTGTAACAGTGTGGCCCTGAGAATGAAATCTGTGTGTCATAAGATGGTTATGGTAAAAAAAAAAACAAAACAGCAACAACAAAAAACCTGGACTTATGGAATTGTGTCAAACAAGAAAACATCAAAAATGTTTTCTCCAGATACACAAGTATCACCAAGAGTATTTTATTTTCAACTTGATGTTTGAATTTTCTTGTGAGTGTTTCATTTCATTCACCAGTAAAAACATTCATATATAGAAGACCCCAGGGAAGTGGGACAGCTGTTGAAGTGACTTTCTAATTGAAAAATGCAAGATGTCTGCACACTTGTCCCTTTTGGAACATCCATAGCGTACTTGAAATTTCAGGTTTTTAAAATGGAAACAGCGACAGACGTTATTTATTTATCTTATTGTCTTGGACTCCAAAATCACTGCAGATGGTGACTGCAGCCGTGAAATTGAAAGACACGTGTTCCTTGGAAGAAAAGCTATGATCAACCTAGGCAGCATATTAAAAAGCAGAGACATTACTTTGCCAACAAAGGTCCGTCTAGTCAAAGGTATTTAGATTTCTCCAGTAGTCATGTATGGATGTGAAAGTTGGACCTTAAAGAAGGTTGGGCACCAAAGAATTGATGCTTTTGAACTGTGGTGTTGGAGAAGACTCTTAGAGTCCCTTGGACTGCAAGGAGATCCAACCAGTCTCCTAAAGCAGATCAGTCCTGGGTGTTCATTGGAAGGACTGATGCTGAAGCTGAAACTCCAATCCTTTGGCCACCTGATGGGAAGAGCTGACTCACTGGGAAAGACAGGGTGGGAGGAGAAGTGGGCGACAGAGGATGAGATGGGAGACAGCATCATTTAGTGTCTAGAGCCTTCGCGTGTCGTGATTTTTATTTCCCTTTCTTTTCTCACATGGGTGCTCCGAGCCAAATCCTTCGAGTCATTTCCGTTCATTGTGAAGACTGTGGGTCGCATGCCCGTCTGACTATTTGTTTGTTTGTTTCAGAATCCTCTGGGGAGTTGCCTTGGCTACTGGTGCTTGAGACAGGAAGTGGGGTTCCGTGCTCTCTCACAAAAGGTCCATTCTCAGGACGAGGTGGGCAGAGGAAGCCGGGGCCCACAGCAGGCCCCTGGCAGTGCGTTCAAAGAGCGCGGTGTGGGGGTCTGTATGGAGCATCACCAGCCCCTGCCGCCCCTGGTTCGGGGCGAGCTGTCGCTTTGCAGGGCTAGCAAAACGTTGTCTTGCCTGATCGCCGTGGCGCTGATGCGACTTAAAAGGTTACATTTCCAGAGGAATCGTCGCCTCTCCCCTCTTTAACGCCCAGCTGGTATTAAGCAGCTTTACACGGTGATCTCTCAGCTGTTTGCCCCGTTTTATTTTTATTTTTTTAATCTGGAACAATTTTCTGGTATTGCACACGCCTTCTTTTTCTTTTTTCCCCCTTTTTTAAAAAAGGAAAGAAAGGGAAACAAGCTCCCTTTTCTAACTTTCCTCATTTGAACCATTTTAAGTTCACCTTCTGCTGCTGAGAGTCAGAAGAGACAAATCTTGGGGAGGGTACAAGAAGCTGCAAGTGTCCCGGCAAGGAAATGAAAGAAGCAATTTAGCATCCCCGAGACACTCTATTTACATTCCGCGAGTGAGTTCGTGTGAAGCCCAGTACCACAGACCCCCCTTTATCTGAAGGTGCGAAAGTGGGCCAGCTTGGCCGATTGTTCAGGGCGATAGGTTTCATTCAAGCGTGACTCGCTCAGTCTTCCTCAGACCTCTTGTGCGGAAAACCGGGAGGTGGTCGTTGACTTCTTTGCTTGCAGGGAAAATGGCTATTATCATTCTCTGAAAATATTTCGAACCATTGGCATGCAGGGTTTTTTTTTTTTTAATGACTCAATGAAATGGTACAACATGTGCTGTGCTGATCATCTGTATTAGTGCTTTTGACAGGAGGGTATTTTTGGTTTTTTTTTTACCAAAATGTAGAAATCATCATCTGAACTTTTTTCTTTTTTTAAACAGTCATACATGCCAAAATGCTGTTTTTCTGCCTAAGGGATGGAAGAGCATTGTTTGAGATTATTCAGTTCAGTTCAGTTGCTCAGTCGTGTCTGACTCTTTGGGACCCCATGGACCGCAGCACACCAGGCCTCCCTGTCCATCACCAGCTCCCGGAGTTTACCCAAACTCATGTCCATCGAGGAGGTGATGCGATCCAGCCATCTCATCCTCTGTCCTCCCCTTCTCCTCCTGCCCTCAATCTTTCCCAGCATCAGGGTCTTTTCCAGTGAGTCAGCTCTTCACATCAGGTGGCCTAAGCATTGGAGTTTCAGCATCAGTCCTTCCAATGAATATTCATTGTCGATTTCCTTTAGGATGGACTGGTTGGATCTCCTTGCAGTCCAAGGGACTCTCAAGAGTCTTCTCCAACACCGCAGTTCAAAAGCATCAATTCTTCGGTGCTCAGCTTTCTTTATAGAAAGAATATATATACATCACATTTTTTTTTTTCAGAGTAACAAATGCTGTTTTCCTACCCCCAAAGAGAAGGTTTGAAAAATGAATGATGATCAGAAGGAACGCAGCACAGTGGCACGGGATAGAAATGAAGCGGGACTTTTCTCTGCACTGGTTGTCTGTGATGTGACATGGAGAACAGCCAGCTAACATTTTCTGAATCTCTGTGAAAGGTGGTTCTGCTCTCTCCCTTGGGAGGTTATTGTGCATACCATACAACCACACAGTGGGTTTCTGTACCTGAGGTTTCATAGCCCAGGAATTCTTTGCTGTTGTTCAGCCACTCGATTGCGTCTCTGCGACCCCATGGACCGAAGCACACCAGGCTTCCTTGTCCTCCAGCATCTCCCAGAGTTTGGTCAAACTCATGCCCACTGAGTCGGTGATGCTATTGACCATTAAGTCCAGTCACTGAATAATTTCCAGTGTTATTAATAGCCCTGGACATCTTATTAACATCACTGTTGAGCCACTGGAGGAAAAAAAACAAACCTGCAACTAGCCAAAGCATAATGTAGTATCTATCCAATACTACCTAAATTTCCATTTATCATTGTTTTGAAAAACAAGGATAAGGCGCTTGTAATAGGAGATAAATGAGATGATCCCCACACTTGGTTTTCAAGCAGTGCATATTTTCTTTCATCAGAACTGCCTCATGCAAACCTTTCTTAGCTAGTGAGCACCTAATTTATTATCTAATCTGAGCACCTAATTTATTATCTAATCTAGGACTCCTTGGGGAATGTTCATAATGCTGCTGGGCTTACAGTATATTTTTATATTCCTGAAAGCAGGTCCTTGATTGCTGATGCAGTTTCCTTAAAATCACTACTGATGATTCACCGTGATGCATGATCATGTGATATGGGCTCCAGCCATGATGTTGGAAAAAGCCAGGCTCTTGTTGCAATAAATCTAAGGCTTGGTCCACCCATCCAGTGTCTAACCTCTGAAGCCCATTTAGTTGCATTCTTACTGTCTTTGACCCATACATGGAATTAAGACCATTGACCCAAAGAATGACCTCATCAGATTTCTCACCTGACAAGTATCTTATGGTCTGATGCAATGTCACCTGTATAGTTTTATATAAGTGCCTCTTTTCAAGGATTCACAGAACATCAGAAACACGTGCTCACTTTTCATGTGCAGAGAAACAATTTCCATCTGGCCTCCTCACTGGTTTCCTTCTATTAGAACATGTCGGATATTTCTCTGCTGAAAAATGTCAGTTTCCTATTTAGCTGGTACGTACATTTCTCTTTCACTTGAGAGAGTTGAAGACGTCATCTCCTGTTTGGTTCTTTGACCATTTCCCCCCTCTAAATCTTTGTTCTTTATTCGACTTTCTCTTTTCCTACAGATTTTCTTTTGGGTTTCTCATGGAAGACACCTTCCTCATCAGGTCAAAAGTTTGTGTGTGTGTATGCATGCATGCCCACGCACGCTCTGTTGCTAAGTCAAGTCCAATTCTCTTTGTAGTTCCATGGATTGTAGCCCTCCAGGCTCCTCTGTCCATGGAATTTTTCAGGAAAGACTAACTGGACTGGGGGGTGGGGGAAGAATACCGGGGTAGGTTGCCACTTGCTACTGCAGGAGATCTTCCTAACCCAGTGATCTCAATACCCAGTGATTATCTTGTGTCTCCTGCATTAGCAGATGAATTCTTTCCCCCCACTGCCCCCTGGGAAGCCCCAAAAGTTCATCAACGTATCTATAAAGAAAAAAAACAAAAAACAAAAAACACCATCTCTCCTTGTGGGATCTTCATGCGTCCCTCCTAACTCCATTCTCTTCTCTCACCTGTCACATTACCTCTGGTTAGATTTCCACCTTGAAAAGCCTTCACGAGTCAGTGATGGGAGAAGGTAAATGGATAGAGGTAATAAGCAAACGTGAAGAAGTAGAGCAGGTTTCAGAAAACGGGGAGTGTCCAGACACTTTACCTAAGACCGCTCACAACTCCCGATGCTGGGCGAGACCAAAGGCAGGAGGAGAAGGGGGTGACAGAGGATGAGGCGGTTGGATGGCATCACTGACTTGATGGACCTGTGTTTGGGCAAGGTCCGGGAGTTGGTGATGGACAGGGAGGCCAGGCGTGCTGCAGCCCGTGGGGTCGCAAAGAGTCGGACACGACTGAGCGACTGAACTAAAGCAAGTCCCAGCCCCAAAGCCAGATGAGGATGCAAAGATGTAAGCCCTCAGAGTAAGACCCTCCGTGGTGGGTGTGCGTTGGGCTGATTGGCCAGTCTGCAAACAGGCTTCCAGACTGTGTGTCTCCAGGGGCCACTGATGTCGTTCCAGATGGAGTGGGGGGCGGAGGAAGGTGTATCCGCTAGAGTCTACAGGACACAGTTACATAGATGGACATGCTGCACCAGGGTAGAAGGTCAAGCTTCCTTGATCCAGTCAAAGTGCTCAGTCACCCAGTTGACTTTAACTCAACATGACTCCATGTGCTGTAGGCTCCCTGGGATTTCCCAGGCAAGAATACTGGAAAGAAAGGGGAAGTGATAGTCGCTTGGTCGTGTCCCACTCTCTGTGACCCCCATGGACGGTAGCCCGCCAGGCTCCTCTGTCCAGGGGAGTCTCCAGGCAGGAATACTGGAGTGGGTTGCCATGCCCTCCTCCAGGGGATCTTCCGAACCCAGGGATCAAACTCACGTCTATTTTGTCTCCTCCATTGGCGGGTGGGTTCTTCACACTGCGCTGTCAAGCCCTCCCTGATCCAAAAGGTATGCAATTAAGGAAATAAAGCAAGGTGCTTGCCCCTCCCCTCTGCCAAACAGAAGGTCTTTCGTCACCTTCATCAGTAGCTCTGTGTACCTTTAATACTCACTGGGAAACTGTCGTCTGTTCTCCATTGTTGCTGGTGTGTTGATTAAGTACCAGGACCTTGGATAAAAAACAGGTTTCACGTCGATGATCATTGACTTAGGTTTTCCTCTTCTGCCTCCTGGTGGCTGAAAATGCCCACTGCATTCATTGATTTGTCCTGCACATAAGGAGGAGGTCAGGTTGAGGGTGAATGCTCTGATTCTGGGATTTTAGAACCACATGAGGAGGGTAGATAGGGAAAGCACTATGGCGGGATAAAGAATCTGTCATGAGACAGATGCCACTTCAGTTCAGTCACTCAGGCGTGTCCGACTCTTTGTGACCCCATGGACTGCAGCACGTCTGGCCTCCCTGAACATCACCAGCTCCCGGAGCTTGCTCAAATTCATCTCCATCGAGTCCGTGATGTCACAGAGAAAAGTAGAAGTCTGCAACAGATAAAGGCAGTGAGGGGTTGACAACGAATTTGAGGGGTGATGAGAAACTACAGTAAAAAAGACTTTTTTGTTCCATCTCAAATGCACAAAATTATTGACTATGTTTTGATGGAGAATTTCCTCCAACTCTTGATGAATGATTCAGAATTTCTTCAAAGAAGCTGCCTTGTTATTTTTGCCTGCACGGTCTCTTTTGGAAATCACAGCGTTCAGCCATGCCTGATAGAAGAGTCTATTCTGAAAGCACATGTTGGAGCTTCCCTGACTGTCCAGTGGTTTGGAATCCACCTTCTTATTTAGGGGACACAGGTTCAATCCCTGGTCCAGGAACTAAGATCCTACATGCCATGGGGCAACTAAAGCCTCTCACGCCTCAACAAAAGATCCCACATTCTGCAACTAAGACTCGACTCAGCCAAAAATAAATACATAAATTCATTAATTACTTTAAACAGCACATGTGTGTGCTTAGTCGCTCAGTCATGTCCAACTCTCTGCGACCCCATGAACTGCAGCCCACCAGGCTCCTCTGTCCATGAGGATTCTCCAGGCAAGAATGCTGGAGTGGGTTGCCATGCCCTCCTCCAGGGAATCTTCACAACCCCGGGATCGAACCCAGGTTTCCCACATTGCAGGCGGATTCTTTACCATCTGAGCTACCGGGGAAGCCCATACGTTGCAGTTAACTGATTTTAGGGTGTCACACGAACTTTTGCTAATTTGATCACCCAGGGCCTCCATTAAACAGTGCTTTTTTCCTTGGATGTTTCTTGGACGTTTGCCTCGCAGACAGAGTCTCCGATGATGAGTCACTCTAAAAGAAAGAAGCCAGTTTCTCTGCCGTGTGCAGTTTCTTCCTTTTGGTTTGCACACAGTGGAAGAAGGACTGATCGATTTTCATTCATTCAAGTGTGGTTTATGTCCTCATGGGGATAAACACACACAAAGATCATTCCAAATGAAAGGAAATGTGTGAGACTTCGTTCATGGTCCAGTGTTTAAGGCTCTGTGCTCCCAGCGTGGAGCAGGGGTCCACCAATTTAGTTTCCTCATTAAGGAACGAAGGTACTGCATGCTGCACAGCCAAAAAAGTTTAAAAAAATAATATGCTTTGAGTCATGATTTTAAAAAAATAGAAAGGGCGGAAAGAAAGATGTGGTTGGTATTTGACTTGGGGCGGAAGCTGGTGTAGTGTGAGAAAAAAACTGGTGAGTTCCCAGGAGTAGCATTGAATTTGAGAGCCTCCAACATTAGCTTGATTGGGGTGAGCCGGAAAATCAGTTTCGGGCAATGATTCCACTGGAGAAATGATTTTTAAGCAACACCTGTAAGAAAAATACCTGCTTTCTTCCTGCATATCTTTTCTTCCTCTCTCAGATGTCCTTAAAGAATTAGTCCTTAGTCTTAAGCAGATGGTTGAAAAATCTCTAAAAGGCAATTGGAGTGTGACCTTGAAAGACCCTTGAGGCTGAAACACTCCAAGACTGTACACATTCTGGCCTGTGGACCATTTTTCTTTCTCTTTTCCCCCCTCACACATTAGACTTTTGATCATGGCCTTTATGAAAATAACTTCTTGAGGACACAAGGATCAGAGAGAATACCTTTTTCTATTTTTGGACGTGTACCATTTCTAAAGTCTTTATTGACTTCTGTTACCTTATTGCTTCTGTTTCATATTTTGCTTATTTGGCCCTGAGGCATCTTAGCTTAGTGGGATCTTAGCTTTCTGACCAGGGGATTGAACTCTCACCCCGGGCAGTGAAAAGTGAAGTCTTAACCTCTGGACCTCCAGGGATGTCATCAAAGAGAATATTTTAAGGGTTAAAATGTAACCCAGAAATGGCAGATACACTGTGCATTTAAAAATGTAAGTTATATTCTAAAAAAAATTTCAATCCATATTTAGTGGTTATTGTTTTTTTCTTGCATAGAATTATAGAGAAATCAAAGGCTGTGCTTTCAAAGCGTATACAGACATGCACTCACATAGAAAATTAATATGAAACAGTGTGGCTTGAAGAGATACTCCCAATTGCCAATCATCAGAGACATGCAAATCAAAAGTACAACGAGGTACCACTTCACACCAGTCAGAATGGCCATCATTAAAAAGTTTACAAATAGCAAACGCTGCAGGGGGGTGCGGAGGAAAGGGAAACCTCCTGCACCGTTTGTGAGAATGTAAATTGGCAAAGCCGCGATGGAAAATGACATGGAGGTGCCTCAAAAAAACAAAAATAGAGTTGCCGTGTGATCCAGCAATCCCATTCCTGGGTATATATACAAGCAAAACTGTCACTTAAAAAGATACGAGGACCCCTTATGTTCATAGGGCTGTTAACGATAGCTAAGACATGGAGACAACGTAAGTGTTGTCTGATGAATGGATGCGGATGAATCAATAAAGAAGATGTGATAGGCGTGTGCAACATAATAGAATAATTGACAGCCAGAAAAAAGTAGGAAGCAGTGCCATTTGTAGCAACGTGGATGAACCGAGAGATCATAATGTGAAGTGAAGTAAGTCAGAAAGAGAAAGACAAATACCATATGAATTCACATATAAGTGGACTCTACAACACAAACGACTTTACCTACCAGACAGAAATACATTCACAGCCGTTGAGAACACACTTGTGCTTGCCTAGGAGGGGTCAGGGGGCAGAGGGTTTAGAAATTTGGGATTAACAGGTTCAAACTATTGCATATAGAATAGGTGAACAGCAAGGTCTTACTGTTTAGTACAGGGAGCCGAAATGTGAATCATCTTTTTAAAATAAGATTCCATAGTAACATATGGATTGGATAAATCCCCTCTGATGAGTTGGGCAGTTTTTCCTTTGATTAAAAAAATAATAATAATAACAGTTGTTTGAAAGAAGGGTGTGATTCTCAGCCTAAAAGCTCAAAAGTATTTTGGAATGTTAAATGCGTCCCTTTGACGTAACAGCCATTGGTCACGGATGACCTGAGGTCTTTGTGCAAATAAATCATTTCGAAGACTCTTTATGCCATTAATTGGGGTCACAGGCATTGATTTTTGTTGCATTCAGTACAATGGCTTTTATTCTAGGCTCTGATATTAGGGAGAAAAAAATCTAGGTCTTGTGCAGTGGGTCTGTCATAAAGAGGTAGGTAGGATATACATGCATTGTTGTAAAGGTACACATTTCAGTACAGACAGAGGTATGAGATAACCTCATTAAGAGGCACCACCAATTCTAAAAGTGAAGTGAAAGTTAGTTGTTCAGTTGTGTCCGACTCTCTGCGACCCCATGGACTATAGCCTGTCAGGCTCCTCTGTCCATGGGATTCTCCAGGCAAGAATACTGGAGTGGGTTGCCATTCCTTTCTCCAGGGGATCTTCCCGATCCAGGGATCGAACCTGGGTCTCCTGCACTGCAGGCAGACTCTTAACCAGCTGAGCCCCCAGGGAAGCCCTCAGTATAGACAGAGGTAAGAGATGACTTCACAGCGAGACACCACTCATTCTACCGAAGAGAACTGAGATTTGTACGGGAGTTGCAGAAGTGACTTTGGAATAAGGAAACATTTCCAGTTTGCATTGAGAAATGTTTTCCGTCACTCAGAGTGGCCACTGTGTCTTTAATAAGACATCCCAGCGATGGTTTAGGTGACTCAGTTGTGACATTTTTTCTTAGCCATCTGGCAGATAGATAGTCGATAAAATAGAAAAGATAGATAGGCGATAGGTAGGTAGATGGGTAGTTGGGTAGATGGACACAGAGATAGTTAAGACAGACAGAGATGGAAAACATAGAAAAGATAGATGGTTAGCTAGAAAGATGGCGAACAGGTAGATAGACAGGTAGGTAGGTAGATAAACAGATAGACACAGATATAGGAAGAGATAAAACTAAAGAGATAGGTGTATCTGTTATATATAGACAGCAATAGTTATATATATAGTACGTAGACAGCTGTCGAGAGATGCTTGTATATCTGTGTATAGAGAGATATAAAATCCAGAGATAAATGTGTATGTATTTAATAGATATATGAACACATGTATGTTTCTTAACTCAATTCTATGCTTTTCGAAGCACATGGAGGACACCCCAGAAAGGATTCCCATTCCGCTCCATCTTCGAGCCTCTAAGTTATCTTTCACCCTGTCGTCCTCTTCCCCCTTCTATATAACCTAAATTTATAATATCATTCAGAAATATCACCCATCTTTTTCTGCGGCATGGATACTTCTTTGATAAAACCAGGCCTTTCACATCTTTCCGGAAAAAAGGACTCTTATGCAGATGGCCTCATCTTTTTCTGCTTCTCCTTTTTGCCCCCTTGCTATTCATGTTTTGCTTATATTTATTTCGGTCATATTTATGGCTTTCCTCCCCTCTTACTCAAATTAACCTCCTCTGTCCATTCTAGCAACAGTTCATGGACTTAGCTCTCTTGAGGGTAATTTTTCTTTTTGTATACTCTGAATTCTTTCAATAGCCTTCCCTGCACCCTCAGCTTCACCTTCTGTAAATGAGCCACTGGATTGCCTCGTCTCCTATATTGCAGTGTCTATATCCTTTATTTAAAACAGTTTATAAACAGGGTGCTCATTTAAAGGTACAAAGCCATGGTCTTTGAGAATCATCACCATCAACGCCCTCTAATTGTTCAATATTTTCATCCATCCAAGGAGAAACCCAATATTTATTCTTTCCAATGTCCCAAAACTTAATTAATCATCAATCTATTATCGCTCACTGTGGATTTGTCTTTTCTGACCATTTTATGTCAGTGGATTCATATATTGGGTAGGTGAAAATATTCATTTGGGTTTTCCCGTAAGATGTTATGGTAAAACCTGGAACAAATGTTTCAGTCGACTCAATACAATGTGCTATTTTGTGTCTGCCTTTCACTGAACATAATGTTTTCAAGATCCTGTCCTCATTGTAGCATACCTCAGTACCTTGTTACTTTTTTACGGATAAATATTATTCTACTGCATGGATATAATCTTTTATTTATCCATTCATCTTTTGATTTCTGTTTTTTTCCTACTTTTTTGATGTGATGAATAATCGCACTCTAAACATTCACATAAAAATTTTCATGTGGATATACATGAATATATATATTGGATACCTACAGGGTACTATGATAGAATGTTAGGTTTTTAATCATCTGACTAACTTCCAATTTATTCTCTAAAGTGTCTGCACTAGTTTATATTCTGTCCAATATTAAGTTTCCAGTATCTCTACTTCCTTGCCAAGAGTGGCTCTTCTCTGTCTTTTGGACTATAGACATCCTGGTGGGTATAATGCTCTGCCATTTTTTATGTGCATCCCTTGATGGCTAATATTGTTGAGCATCTTCTCGTGTGAATATTGAAATTTTGGCCGTTTGTACATCCTCCATTTACCCATGCTTTGTTGAGTTATTGACCGTTTTAGTTAGAGAAGAAAATGGCAACCCATTTCAGTATTCTTGCTTGGGAAATCCTATGGACTGAGGAGTCTGGCAGGCTTAAATCCGTTGGGTCACGCTGAGTCGGAAGACGACCTTTCGACTAAACAGAAGTAGCAATGTTTTAAGTATTGATTTATGAAGAGGGTTTTGCATCTTTGTTTTTTAGATGACATGTTCTAGATGCATGTTCCTTAGCCGTCATAGGACTTGCAAGTATTTACTCTCATTTTATTTTCTTCCCATATTTTGATGGTGCCCTTTGAAAGACACAAATGATTTTCATTTTTGAGGAAGTTGAATTTATTTCTTTTACCTCTTCCTGCCTTTGCCCTTTGCTCTTTTTTTTTCCTTTAAGAAATCTTTCCATAACCCAGGATCACACCTATTTATTCCTATTTTTTTAACAACTTATTGACAAGAGATATATTAATATACCTATTATGACCCACATGTTATTGAACGGAGATGTTTCAGTATTCACCTTACATAAAAATTCGGTGGCCACAGACCTTAGTTTCTGCAAAAATCCCTTAATCAATTATGTGTTCAGAGCTCTGCAGTTTTAGACATTGTTTTAGGCCAGATCCCTTTTGAGTTAATTTTTTTTTTTTCCTCTGGAGTATTACCATGTGGTTTATGTTCTTGATGTATTACATTAACCAATT